>CAOJBK011963764.1:0-12395 GCA_948294925.1 Codiaeum variegatum
TTTTTCTCTCTCAGAACTCTTTCTTTAGTTTCTTATTTGAACTTGTATTCATTTTTCTGCATGTTTAGCTTTTTTTTTTCTTTTTCGTTATTTTATGACTTTGGGATGACTGTATATTCTTTTTGTAGTTTCGTTGTGAAACCAATAAGTCGAGTCTCTTAAGCATTTACCTTCGCATCAAAAGACTAATGATAGGTTTAGCTAAGTCAAGTCCCTTAAGAATTTGAAAATCTTATGATGCCTTGCACTAAATAAAGAAAAAAATTTTCGGCTGCCAAGAAAGACCGATTGAATGACTCGAGGAATGCTTAGGTTGAATTCCTTGATGGAGCCATGTTTTTGAGATTAGACACTCGATGTGGTGATTGAATTTCCTCAGAGCTAGGTTGTAAGAATGTGCCTTCATGGATTCTGAACTCGATAAATGTGTCCTTAGTTTAGTCATGAAACAAAAGAATCATGAAAACCAAGTGTCTATGTGAGTGAATTTTTACTCTTTTGTTGTCTCAATTTTCTTAGATCTTTGATAAATTAAAAATGGTAATTGTATTGATTGTGCTTAAGTTTTCTTGAAGACAAGCAAAGGTCCAAGTGTGGGGGAGTTTGATAATTATCGAATTATACATTATTTTTACCCCTTATTGAAGGTGAATTTTGCTTGTTAAATTGAATTTAATGTCTTTTTTCTAGTGTTTTTAGTCATTTCTAAGTAATCAACTGGATTCCAGAGCTAGGAGGAACTATTTCAAGGTTCGAGCTCAAAAGGCGAAGAAAATGCATGAAAATGGAGCAAAAATTCAAGGCTCAAGGCTACCTCACGGTCTGCCTCATGGCTTGTGAGATAGCCCGTGAGAATTCTTGAAGAATGGAAGGGAGTGGTCTGTCACGGCCGGCGACACGGGCCGTGACGGAGAGGAGCTCGCCTATGAGAGAAGCTAGATAAAAGATGTAGAGAAATAGAAGCTTCTCACGGGCCCCGTCACGGGCCATGACAGGGACCATGAGAGCTTTCTGCTTCTCAACAAAGGGGAAAATAGTAGTGGCTTGTCAAAGGCAGTGGCACTGGCCGTGAGAGCTACCCGTGACAAGCACTCTGAAACTTATAAAAGAGCTAGAAAGTTTAAGAATTAGGGGACTCTTGCTTAACTTAACTTGAAATAGTTTTAGGGGCTTTAGAAACCCTAGAAAAAGAGGGAAGAACCTAAGAAAAGGAGATCAATGATAGTTTTTGGGGGTGGATTGTCAATCATCATCCCACATTAGAGCAAGGATAACAAGAATTTGGTGGAAATATCATTGGGTTTTTATGGGTTCCATAGATTTCTGCACTTTCTTCTATTTTTCTTATTCTTTTGCTTTGATTATGAACTAAATATACTTTTCTACCTAGATTAGATGAGTATTACTCAATTGTATGGATTGATTAGCAATTTTTATTCAATGAATATTTAGATTTCTCTTCAAGTTTGACTTTTGATTTTTATTTTCTGTAAATCAATGACAATAGCATGTTTGTTCTTGGTTTTTGTTGTTTAGGCTTCACTAGAAATAGCAAGTTTAAACTTAGAATATTCAAAAGCTTATAGATTTGTTGTGTTTGCTAGAGATAGATGCATAAACACCTAGGGTTTTATGTTTTTCATTAATTCTTCGTGGTTTTTCTAATTGAATAGGATTGAAAAGAGATTCCCTTCCTATTATTTAGAATTTAGGGGTTCAATCACTTGAGAAAGGGTTGAACCTAGTTTTTTAAAAAATCTCACTTGATGATTAATTGATATATTCATTGGATTATTGGTTAAACATGCGGTTTGAGTTAATACGAGTCGAAATCTAGGTAGACGCCTTAATCCATCGTTAATTTCCTGATTTGATTTTCAATTTCTTTGGAATTATTCCGAGTTCAATTTTAGTTTTTTAAAGTTTACAGTAGTTGAAAATTAGTTTATAAACCCAAAAATTATTGTAAGCTAGGCAATAGATTAGGAGAGTGAGTTGGTACTTTATCGAATAAATCAACGAATCCCTTGGGAGAACGATACCGAGACTTGCCGATTTTACTACTTGATACAACTCTATGCACTTGCGGTGTTATGGTCAGCGCACATCAAGTTTTTGGTGCCGTTACCAGGGATTTGTTTGCGATTTGATACGGTCAACATTGACAATAAATCCAATGCTATTGATTTAGTCTTTATTTTTCTTTGTATTTAATTTTGTTTCTTCATTTATCTTATTTCAGGTGATAGTGCATGACCAGATCTAGCTCGTTTCATCTACACCCTTATAACCTCAAAATTCAACGGATTGGGTGGCAACAAAGGAGGTTAGCTCTAGAAGGGGGCGATCCAATTCTGGAAGAATTTGATAATTTATTGGTTCAAGAGTCGGAAGAGGGTGCCTTAGAGGTGAACATAGAAGGTCCTCAAATAGAGATAGAGGGATACCACGAGGAAATAATAATGGTGGCAACGGGAATAGAAATGCCATAGGAGCTGGAGATTGTAATGGAACTGGCAAAGAGATTGGTAATGGTGCTTACGTGCAGAGAACCATGTAATACTTCGTCTGGGCAGATTTGAATCATGTTGGCAGTCCAATTAGAAGGCCATCAGTGGACTCCAACAATTTTGAGAATAAGCCAACCATAATCCAAAGATCCAAAACTCTTGTCAATACGGAGGATTGACTCATGAGAATCCGCACACCCACTTGGATGAGTTTGTTGAAATTGTGATACGTTTAAGATGAATGGGGTGTCAAAAGATGCGATTAAGTTGAGGTTATTCCCTTTATCCTTGAGGGTTAACCCGAAGAAGTGGTTGAAGTCTTTCCCTTCTAGACATTTCACAACTTGGGGGCAATTAGCGGTATCTTTTCTTGAGAAGTACTTTTGTCCCGCAAACATTGCTAATCCAAGTGTGATAATCCAAGTGGATGGTGTAGCCTTCTTAAAAGTTGTATTTATTTCTCTTATATTTCCAATGTTACCTGAATCACCTTAATTGGAGTTATGCTCAAAATATCGAGATAGGTTCAAACTAGTCAAAATTTCACATAATAGACAGTGAGCTCTCACGAGCTCCGTCACGGCCCATGACGGGGACCGTGAGAAGCTACTATTTCTCCATTTTCTCATAATTTCTCATGGGCTATCTCATAGGCCATGAGCCAGACCGTGCCTTGGGACTTGATTTTTTGCTTCGTTTTGGTCCATTTTCTCTATCTTTCAAGCCCAAACCTTGAAATAGTTCCTTTTAGCTCTGAAATTCAAATTAATTACTTAGAAATGGTTGAAAATACTAGAAAAAATATATTAAATTCAATTTAACAAGTAAAATCCACTAAGAATATGGGGTAAAATAATGTACAATTTGCTAGTTATCACTTGACTTGAAAATTAGCTAATAAAACTCCAAAATTAGTCACCTTAAATCGAATTCCTAGATCATATAAACTCTGCATCTCCTTTCTTAGTGATCTCTTATACACTTGAATATGTGCTAAACTTCCTACTTATTTATGACTCAATGCATCAACTATCACATTAGCTTTCCTTGGATGGAATAAGATTACACAATTATAGTCTTTAAGTAACTCCATCCATCATCTTTGCCTAAGATTTAGATCTTTCTACTCAAAGATATACTTTAAGCTCTTGTGATCTATGTAAATTTAACACTTCTCACCATAAAGATAGAGTCTCCAAATTTTTAGGGCAAACACTATAGCAACCATTTCTAGATCATGTGTTGAATAATTTAACTCATGCTTCTTCAGCTGTCTAGAAGCACAGCCTATCACATTCCCATGTGCATTAGAACACATCCAAGTCCCATTCTTGATGCATCATAATAAACTGTGTATTCTCCTTTCTCACAAGGAAGTTCCAATACTGGTGTACTAGTGAGACAAGTTTTAAGCCTTTGAAAGCTCTCTTCACATTCATCAGACCACTAATACTTCACCTATTTCTGGGTGAGCTTGGTCAATGGAGTAGCTATCTTTGAGAAAATTTTGACAAATCTCCGGTAATAACTGGCTAAACCCAGAAAACTTCTAATTTTAGTCACATTGGTGGATCTAGGCCAATTTAGAATTGCTTCCACTTTCTTTACAGCAACATGGAGTCCATCCTTACAAATCACATGCCCTAAGAAGCAAACTTTATCAAGCCAAAATTCACATTTTGAGAATTTAGCATATAATTGATGCTTCTTCAAAGTCTGCAAGATAGTTCGGAGGTGTTGTTCATGTTCTTCTCGGCTTTTGAGTAGATAAGAATGTCATCGATAAAGATAATGGAAAACTTGTCCAAGTAGGGCTTGAAGACTCGATTCATCAAATCTATAAAAGCAACATGAGCATTTATTAACCCAAAAGGCAAACTAAGAACTCATAATGGCCATATCTAGTTTGAAATGTTGTTTTAGGCACATCTTCCTTCCGAATTCTTTACTGATGATAGCTTGATCTCAAATCTATTTTAGAAAAATGACTCGCCCCCTACAATTGATCAAATAAGTCATCCTTTCAAGGAAGAGAATATTTATTTCGAACAGTGACATTGTTGAGTTGCTAATAGTCAATACACAGTCATAGTGACCCATCTTTCTTTTTAACAAATAGAACGGGTGCACCCCAAGGTGAAACGCTAATAAACCCTTTATCAAGAAAATTATACAACTGTGTCTTTAATTCTTTCAGCTCAACTGGAGCCATACGATATGGAGTAATGGAAATTGGATCGGTACCCGGTGCCACCTCAATTGAGAACTCAATCTCTCTTTCAGGTGGTAACCCTGGGAGTTCTTCAGGAAACATATTCAAAAATTCATTAACTACCAGATTTTGCTCTATCCATATAACTTCCATATTATCATCCTTAACATATGCTAAGTATCCCTAGCATCCCTTCTGTAGCAGCTTCGTAACTCCAATGACTGAGATCAGGTTGTAAGGAACTTTGCTCCTATCTCCCTGAAATTCAAATACTTCCCTAGAAGGAGGGTGGAACACTACTTTTTTTTATTATGGTAATCAAGATAGCAAAATGTTTGGATAGCCAATCCATGCCCAAAATGACATCAAATTCTAGAACTGGTAATTCAATCAAATTAGCTTCTAAGCTTTTATTAGAGATTCCCACTTTGCAAGCAGGAAAAACAATTTGGACCAATACTTCCTTTTTCAAAGGAGTGGCAACAATCAATGGATTTGCAAGTAATTCACAAATAACAAAGATTCTTTTAGCAAAAGAAAGAAAAATGAATGAATGCGTAGCCCTAGAGTTAAACAAAATCTGAGCATCAACAGTCTGAATAGGTAAAGTACTTGTAATCATGGTGTTGGACCCTTGAGCTTCACTCTGAGTCAAGGCAAATACTCTTCCTTGACCTCTACCCTGAAGAGTTTGACTTGATGGCTGACCTGGTGTTTGTCCAAAATTCCTACCCATTCCTGTACCTTTTCCACCATTACCTCTACCTGTTAGTGTATTGCCCACACTTTCCATCTGAATAGTGGGATTTGAAATTTGTGGACTATTTGCAAAATCCTATGGAAACTCTCTTATAAAGTTCCCTTGCTTCCCACAACCAAAACATGCACCAGTCTCGTAATAACATCTTTCTTTATGCATTTTCCCACAAATGGAACAAGGTGGAGTAGGGTCTCTAGTAGGAGCAGAAGAACTTGCACTACGAATCATCTGAGAAATAGACATAGAAGTGCTCTTCCTAGTATATGACCTCCCTGGCTGACTCTTGTAACTTCATGTAGGGTATTGACTATAGGAGCATTTTTCACCCCACTGTCACTCTTGCTTAGTTTGGATGAACTTTTTGTTCTAACCCTTTTACTCTGTTCCCTTATATCTCTGACTTCCATCTCCCTTTCCTCTATCATTAGAGCTTTATCAACCACTTCTGAGTATGTTGTGAAATTTTATGAAAAAAGGATTTTATAAATAGGAGCAATATATCCCCTTCTGAATCGTTGAATTCTAGAGGACTCATTAGGCACCAATGCCAGTGTAAGCTTGCTCAGCCTGGTAAACTTCTTATCATACTCTAAAACTGTCATCTCAGGAATATGTTCTAATCTTTCAAATTCACTGGCTCAGGCCATCTTACACTTTCTAGGAGGAAAGAATTCATAACCATTTCTTTGAAAGTTCCCCATGAGATTTTAGCATTTCTCTGAAGCAATGGAGCAATACTCTTTCTGAACCAGTCTTTAGCAGTATCTTTCATTAAGCAACCAACGTACTTTACAACTTTTTGATCATAAATACTTGTAATTTGAATCAAATCCTCCAAGTCTTCTAAGAATTCTGTAGGATCCCCATCACCTCGGTATTCTAATGGCTTTAGCTTTAAGAATTTATCATAAATGACCTCCCAAACTTCTCGTGCTATAGTTAGTGGAGGGAGAACTACTAGTGGGACAACTGGTGCTAATGGAACTGAAGGGCCAAAAGGTGTTACCTGAGCTGCAGGGACTATAGATACTGCTGGAATAAGAGGAGCATCTGGAGCTGAAGGAGCATGTTGTTTCCCTTGCTGTTTTAACTATTGATGTAACATTTCATTTTCTTTCTAGAGTTGTTCCTTTCGTTGTAGTAATGCAGCTGCATCTATTTGAGGTATAGGTGATGATGGAGGAGGTGGAGTTGTACCCACATCAGCTCTATTTATCGATCCTTCCTTAAGAGGAATATTGTATCTTGGGTAACCTCGATCTCTACCTCGGCCTCTCCCTTAACTAGATGGTGGAGGTACATCCATATGCTGAAAACTAAGAAACATGATAAGTTTATATTCTAAACAACCAGTGTACGCTGATCAAATCAAGAAAACACAATGACATATAGACATATGCTCCCTAGTTTTCTTAATTAACTTATTTATAAACTTATGCTCTGATACCACCTTTCTCACACCCCAATTTCTAAAAAGTGACGGTCCTAAGGCAAAGGTAAGTTTAAGACTGTCGTAAGCCCGTAAAACCCTCTTAACTTATAATTAACCCAATATCATAACTAAATATACATATTATTTAATAAATCTTAGGTTTTCGGAACTTCAACAGAGTTCCGTCTATAACTATGATATAACCTCCTGTAAATAATAGATGAAACACTTCTATAAATAACCACATTCTCAACTCAAACTCAAATGACTCCTCATGTGTCTCCAATATGAACAACTCATATCAAACTATATATATGTTCATAATCCAAACATATATCAACAGAAATTCAAATCCAGCAAATACTACGGAGCAACTAGATTACAAACACACATAGATATATATTGGCAACTAAATAAACAATATATACATTGCTTCCTGAGAGGGAGGGATGGTCAAGAAGCTCAATCCAATTTAAGCGGGTCTCTCTCTACTCTAACACATGAAATATCAAAAAATAATTATATAAGCTTTCATCTCAGTGAGCCTATGAAATATACCAAGACCTAGGGGCTGCATAAAGAAATAGCATAATACAAATATAAGGTTATAATAAAATAGCATATGCCAGAAGAAATGGCATCAAATAAATCTCATAGCCAGAACTCAATTGACAATCAATCAATCTAGACACATATGGGTGGAACGACACAACCATCCCCATTGTGTCCTCCAATAAGTATACTTGGCTTAGTATACGCCAAGAGTAATCAGTCATCTCTAAGTAGGACACTGATAAACCCGATTATATCAGTTCAGTCACTAGTGCACACAGCCTAATAGTTTCACCTCCTACTAGTACGAACGTTCTGTCATATAATCATAGTCTAGGGCTAGCTTAAAGCTTGGTAAGATAATCAAATAACAATTTAGACCCCAATGGTCTCAAAAAAAAATCAATATAATGAGTTTCAATTCAAATTATCAAAGGTCAATAGTGACTAATCAATATAATAAATAATCCAAACCGATAAAATATCAATAGAATAAATAGGGCTATGAAATGGATGAACATAATAATCAGATTTTATATTAAGGAATGTATTTCAGGTAAATCAAATCAAATGCAATATCAAATAACATTTGGTGGTTATCATGCATTAGTTTACTTTATAAACTCACATTAATTGCTTAATTAGCTTAATAAATCTTTTCTTATCCTTAATTCTAACTTATCGATCCTGTCGACCTACGAATGAATTTAAGAGAAATTATTATATAATCGATATTTAATTAATAAATTATTTATAATTAGCTCAAAATGTAAATTTTAAAAAAATTAATAATTAAATTAATTAATTCAATTAATATTCAACGACTATTCGTATCAAAATTTAATTAATTATAAATTTAAACACGATAATAATCAATTTATTATCAATTATTCCTCAATTTTCACCAGTGTCGGTTTTCAGAGAAATTGGTGTAGATGAGCTTGTAATAAGATAGCCAACGCAAATATAATTTTTTAGAAATTTTCCTGCAACGTTACAATAGAAAATTATATTGATTAATAGTTAGAAAATTTCTAAACTCGAAAATTGGTTAGTTTATGACAATCTTTTTAATTCGCAAAAAATTAGTTTTATTAAAGCTTATAAAATAAAGAGTTCAATGGTACCAAAATTATTTAGAACGGAAGTCAGAGTCGCTTGGAACAATTCGTTGAAGTTAATTTTTTTTTTGCTGAACCTGGTTCGTCTTCTACTACCTTGTGAGAAGCAAAATTTGTTTTTGTTGATTTATATAGACTTTGTCGACTTAGTTAAGTTCTCTTTTCTTTTTATAAGAGCATCTGCCACGTGTCATCACAACATCTCCTCCTTTATCTTTTTTTTTTCAATTCTCCTCCCTTACTTCTATTTTTTTTAATAATAATAATTATTAATAATATTAAATTTTAGTTATATATATTAACTTTAATTTCATTTTATTTAATTAATTTCTAAAAATTCAATAAAATCATTTATTACAAATACTATTAAATCAAAATTTTAATTATCGAAATAATTTTCTTTAGAATAAAACATTAATAATTTTAAAAAATTTAAAATATCAGAAATTTGGATGTTACAATACTTTTTTTATCATATATGTTAGGGACACCCTCATCCTTACCATCTTCAAAGTCTGTATTCTAGTGTTCACTATTCTTCCCCTTGTTTCCATGAAACCAATTTTTGAGCGTTTTTCTTTATTACCACTATACTCACCCATCTCCTTTCCCCAAGCTTCACCATGGACTATTGGTGGAACACAACCCGTTGCAACTGGACCATTATTAAGACTATGGGAGATAACAACCATAGAATGCTCCGTAAGATTAAGGGTGGTTGTGCCTTGAACAACATTGTGAATAATCACTTGCTTGGGGGCCAAAACCTTGCTGGCTAGAACTTGCACTAAAATGCCCCTAGGCTATTTCTGATTATTATTATTATTTTGCATGCCACTGTTCCCCAAAACATCCTTTGAAAGCACGTTACCTTGCTGCTTAGCTTTCCCTTTAACACTTTGCTTTGCTTTCATTTATCATAAGACATCAGAGCTTTCATTTTCCTTCTCATGAGTGCCTCTTCCCCCCTTAACATTAGGCTCAATATCTTTTTTATTGCCTTCCTCATCATTTTCATTTGCCAATGCTGTAAACATGTTACCCTTCTCATTGCCATTAGGCTTTCCACTCTTCTTCTTTCCCTTATGAGCTTGCCCAGATTCTTTCACTGGTCTGCCTCCCCCCTTCTTTAAGGCCACCATCCAAGGGCCACAATTAGACTTTGGCTTTTCAGGAACTGGGGCTGATTGTTCTAACTGAACCAATTATTCTACACACATCATATTATTATCATCACTCTTCTTTTGTAGGCAAACCTCTAAGAGATGTTTATAAACTCCACAACCATAAAAAATTTGGGGAAGTTTCTCATACTCCACGCTCTAGGTTCTACCATCAATAATAATCTTAGGACACAATGGCTTCTCAGGATCCACTTCTACTATAATTCTAGCAAACCTACCTCTTACGGCATTCACAGTTTTATAGTCAATATTCCTCACTTTGCCAATTAGTTCACCCAATATTCTAAAGACTTTCTTATGATAATAATGTAAAGGCATACCAGACAGCCTTATCCACACAATGACTTTCTTTATCTTAACATTAGAGCTATCAAACTCAAGACTCCATGATTGCACAACCAGATAGCTACCCAATATAAATCCATGGTCCTCCCCTATTAACACCATATTCACATCATCCTCAGATGCCATTCGGACAAAAAAGTATCCATTTTCAATGTCTCCAAGAGTGAAAGGTCCAATACCACTCCACAACTTCTTAAGTCTCGAGTTTAATGTATTGAACCCAATTTTCCTATCCATCAACCTTATAATCACTGTGTTTTTCCATGAAACAATTAATTGATCATGGAGTTATTTCAAAAAGGAAATTGTTGTGAATGGGCTAGAAGTGTCAATACGAACGTCTGTATTCTCCTCAAATGCCAACTTAAACTCATCACCCGCAATCTATTCTTTCATCGCCACACTTGCTTGCAAGAGTTTATTCCTAAGGACATTGGTTTGGTTTGGCCATTGCCTTCTTCTTCATGAAACTTGGCCTTTTTTGTTGATAGATCATCAGCTGCCGGCGGTGGTTGGGTTTCTTCCAAGGATGGAAGATTTTCGCTCATTAAGGTTTCCTTTGAAAATTGCTCTTTATTTAAAGTAATGATAAATTTGGCTAATTATTTACTTATAATTTAATTAAGAAAAAATCATCTAATATATCATGAACTTTTGGTCAACTTTCAATTATATCTTCAGTTAAAATTATTTTTAAATTTATCATAACCTTTGTAGTCATTTTGAAATCTACCCAATAAGACAAGTGGCACTTGATGAAATGCCAAGCAAGCTTCAACATGTGCCATGTGTCCTGTTGGGTAGATTTGAAAGTGACTGTAAATGTTATGATAGATTTACAAGTAATTTTAGCTGAGAGGATAATTGAAAATTAAATAAAAGTTCATTGTATATTAGATTGTTATCCCTTTAATTAAATAAAAATAGATAATTATATTAATTAATAAATAAATCTAGCTTTTAAAAAAATGTATGGATCTTAAATATTTTATTCTTTGTAGTATAAAAAAATAAATTAATATATTGATGTAAATATTGGGTTTTCACTATTAATAAATATATAACAACAAATTTATTCTTTTAATTAAATACAATAAATTACAAAATATTTTAATTTCTACGAAATTAAAATTCTAATCTAACCAGGTCTTATAATTTACAATTAGAATATATTTTTTTCTATTTCTTGAGAATTTGAGGTGTTTATATTAGGTTGGGATCTGAATTGTGCCTATATATAAATTTATTTTTTTTAGAGGTCCCATGTACGAATTGTTAAAACTCAATTAAAATAATAATTATTAAAAATTAAGACTATTGTTATATATATCATAGAGTGTTTCAAAAATCGGACCGGTCGAACTAGTGGAGAGAAAAGTTCACGGTTCAACCAGTCTGGCCGGTTTAACCATCGGACCAACTGTTTTTTCAAAAATACCAATAATTTTTATTTGTTTATATCATATAAATACTAAAATATTTTATTTTATTAAGTTTTGAAAAATAGTATAATTATATAGAATTTTACATGTTTTTAGAGATAAAAGTAATTTTTTTCATATAATTTTTTTAATGGATTCTTATGATTTTTTTTTCTAATTTTTTTTTTAAATTTGTAAAATCTGGTTCAATCCAATTTAATGGTTCCTTGCTTTTTTGTCCGATTTAGCCGATTTTATCTGGTTCCATCCATTTCAATTACCAATCTAGTTTTTGATCTTTAATTAGGCTTGTTGGATTTTTAAAACTATGTCATATAGGCCACACACCATATACAAATTAATCTTTATTAAAAATCTAGAATCTATACAAATTTCACTAATATTAATTCTTTAACCTTATTTTACATGCAATAGTGTAAGACCACTTTTGATTTAATAGTAATACTTTAATCTTATTTTACATGCAGTAGTGATTAATAAACATGCTTATTAATATATATTGTGTATCCTAATTAAACTTAGTAAAAAATAATTAATTATTTTTATGTATAATTGAGTTTTAGCATTAAAAATGTATATTTGAGTTTTATACAAATTAATGTTTGACGATTAGCAATTCTATAATTACTTTACAGTTATCAAAACAATTCATGATAAATAAATTGTTAGTTAATAAATTTCTATTATTAATTTATTATTATTGGTTAGTTTCAAAATTTTGAATATCGGTTTTAAAAACATGAATTAATATTGATACAGATCTTATATCACCCTAAGAAAGCCTTAGTCTGACTAAAGCACACCTAAGGTCTTATCCCAGAGTCTGAAGGTCCACCT
>CAOJBK011964938.1:0-10188 GCA_948294925.1 Codiaeum variegatum
AGTTCAAAATCAAACTAGGAAAATTATTAAAACCCTTTGATCAAATCGAGGTGGTGAATATTTGAGTACTGAATTTAAGGACTTCTTAAAGGAAAATGGCATTATATCACATGTGACTCCTCCAAGAATGTCTCAGTTAAATGGGGTATCCAAAAGAAGGAATCGTACCTTATTTGATATGGTAGGATCAATGATGAGCTATGCCGACTTGCCTATCTCCCTTTAGGAATTTGCAATTGAGACAGAGTCCTATATTCTTAATAGGGCTCCTTCCAAATCTGTTTCTACTACACCATATGAGATATCGCATGGTAGACAACCGAGTCTTAATCACATTAAGATTTGGGGTTATCCAGCTCACATCAAAAACTAAAAATGGATAAGTTGAAAGAGAGATCCTATGTAGAAAGGTTTTCATGGAACAACCTAGAGGTTTTAAAATCTTAAGATCATTCCAAAATGTGCAAGCTTAAGAGATCCATTTATGGTCTTAAGCAAGCTTTGAAGAGCTAGAATATTCATTTTGATAAGGCAATCAAAGAGTTTGATTTCATAAAAAATGAAGATGAATCATGTGTATACAAAAAGGTTAGTAGAAGTGCCATCACTTTCTTTATACTTTATGTGGATGATATCCTATTGATTGGAAATGACATAGGCATGCTCACAAATTTGAAAATGTGGTTATCCCAGAACTTCTCTATGAAAGATTAGGGAGAAACAACCTACATTCATGGTATTCACATATATAGAGATAGATCAAAGACAATGATAGGGCTCTCTCAAAGAAAGTACTTGGAAAGTGTGTTAAAGTGATTCAACATGCAAGATTTTAAGGAATTCTTACCTGTGAGGCACGATATCTACCTTTATAAGGCTATGTATCCTAAGACACCTAAAGAAAGGGAAAATATGGAAAAGATTCCATATACTTCGGCTATTGGAAGTCCTATGTACACCATGTTATGTACGAGGTCGGATATTGTAGATGTTGTTAATGTGCCTAGTAAATTTCAATCCAATCCAGGATTAGATCACTGGATAGCAGTCAAAGCAATCCTTAAGTACTTGAAAAAGACTAAGGATTTAGTTTTGATATATGGAGGAGGGGACTTGGGATTGGTGGTTTCACAAATTCTGATTTCTAATCAAATGTGGATGATAGAAAGTCTATCTCCATATTTGTATTTACTTATAATGGAGCAGTAGTTGGCTGGAAGATTCTAAGTAACTGACGACTGCTAATTCCACTACAAAAGCTGAGTATGTTTTTTCATCTATTGATACAAAGGAAGCTATTTGGATTTGAAATTTCATAATAGAACTTGAAGTGGTTCCTTCCATTCAGTCATTTGTCTCTCTCTAATGTGATAACTATGGTGCCATTGTTTAGGCAAAGGAACCAAGGTCTCAACATAAATTAAAACACACCAAAAGGCATTATCACATTATCTAAGAAATCATTGGGAGAGGTGATGTAGCCGTGCAGAAGATAGCTTCAACTGATAACATTGCTGATCCACTAACTAAAGATATGAGTTAGAAGCAGTTGGAGTTTCATCTTGAGAAGATAGGACTGAGACACTGTAATGAGTGGCTCTTGGATTAGTTATAGTGTAAGTGCGAGATTGCTATACTTGTATGCACTAGATCTAATTGTAAATGTAATATTTGAATCCCAATGGCAATAAATTATATATTTTATTTAAATGAATTCCACATTAAATATAATTTATATATGTTCCGTTAGTATTTTGTATGATAATCTGGTCTTAAGAGTTAAGAATATAAGTGAGAGATTCTCTTTACCATCATACTATAAAATATGTTCATAGTCATAGAATTATTAAATGGGGCATCAATTATTCAAACAATCATCACCTCTTTTATCATCCTTTATAAGTATGTGATGCTTATGGTAAAGGAGGTAGTGAGTCTCATGCTACAAATATGTGATGTCATGACAACATATGGATTCTCATATGATGAATAAGTTGAACATGTGACATTAGATGATGAATACATGAGTTTTACCATAGTCAATATTTAATCGTCTAGGTCATAATCATGCATATAGTCCTTTGACTTGAGGAGGCATATTATCTTATATATTAGTGGATACAATTTGTTATTACTTACTTAGTTCTACTAGCCACGCAGAGGTATATGGCATGTGGTAGCTATACATAGTGACATATTGATATAAATGTTCACCAAGAAAGAATTCATTAACTTGGGTAAAAAAAGGAAGGAATCCTATGACTTCAAATTCTCCGTGATATGAAATCCTTGGCCAAGGTAGATGAGATTCTCTAAAAAGTTATTTCTAGTGGGAATTGAGAATATTAATGATTAGAACTTAGAAGTGGTCATATGATCAAAGCATATAGGGTTTTATGAATCCATGACCCTAGCTAAGATCGAGAATCCGTAATGAAGGGACTCAAGTGCATGGTAATTATGATCATTGGCCCATGTTATATGTTCATTGGCATGATTGTCAATACTCATTCCTATTTAGGTAGTCATGATATGTTATACTAGACGTCACTCATGACTTATACGACTATGTATGAAATGGGATTCTATGCATAGATAAGGGAAAAGTGTTTTCCTATCTCATTGCTATTTAGGACATGAACCTAGTGAGTCAAACATCGAAAAGTGTTGAGCAAGCATTGAATAAGGATATTTTATTTAATAATTAAATAAAGTGTTCAATTAATTATTAATTATAATTGAATTGAACTTGTGATTAAATTAACAAAGACCCTAGCACGTTTTGAAGTTCAATTCAAAAGAGTGTATTTCAATTTAGTTGACTTTGTATGAGATACAAAATGTTAAAAACTAAATTGAAATTTTATCTTTGACTTAGGAAGAATAATTAGTTATGAGATAAATAATTGTGTAGGATTTTTCCACTAACTTAATAGTGATTCCAACTCATAAAATACTAGCTCATGATAAGAGATGACATGATAAGGGTTTGCACGCAAATGCACTAGATCATGACATGTGTCCTAGCTAGTGGAGGAGAGTGATGATTCATCTAGTTAGTGTAGTATCTCTACTTATAAAAGGGAAAATTATTTCTACAAATTAACTAAGTCAAAAATACCAAAAGTGAAGGCAATTTACAGATTTTGAGTTGAAGTGTGAGAGAGCTTGAAGTGTTCAATGGCATTCTCTTCTACTCCTTTTCATAGTTTTAGGATCTTACCTATGCTAATGTAGTCCAAGGTTTAAAACACTCAAAGCATTTCCTAACTTGGAGTTGATACCTGAACCAAAGTAAAAGGGGTAACCAAGGGAGCCAAGGGATCAAGCCTTCCAACAAGTGAGAAAGGGATCTCATGCTTGCTCAAGCTTAGAGTGAGATAGCTAGAGGCTTTGCAATTGAGGAGCTCAACAATGTACGGGAGAAAGGTATTTGATACATTTCTACTCTTCTTTATAACTTGAATGTGTTTTTGCATAAATTGGTAAGATAAAGTCTTATTTGGTATATATTGACCAAAAGGGTGTTCAAGTGATTTAATCAAAGAGTTTGATTTAATCACTTAAACCATTTTTATTAAAAGGGTTTAAAAAAGTTTTTCAAAGGAAATTAAAATAGTTTTACACGTAATGTTTTTGAAACCAAAACCTATAAAATGATCCGAAAATTTTTTAAATTTCCGTATTTGCTACGCTACTAACATTTTCCCTTCCCAAGGAGCATATAAAAATTTGAAACTGTTAAATGAAAGTGAATTACCGACACAAAGGTTGAAGAGCATTCCATATTCAGAATCTGAGCAAAGTCCACTATTTACATCCCTAGCAAGTTGATGTTACCAAAATAGTGGATCTGACTAGTGCACACTGCATTAGTGTCTGTGACATAATCAACCATCTGAGGTAATTCGTGCCAAGATTGACTGGTAGTGGCTAGCATGCGGGGAAAAGAAGCTCTCATACCTGAAGAACTGGAACTCTGAGGGGGAGCAGTCGGGTGATTACTCCCACTACGAGGCCTCCATCTCGAAGGCACAACAGCTCATGTCCTGTCATGACCATGGTCAACCCAAAGTGAGGGCATCCCAACCATCAGATGAGACATCATGAAATTTAGGTAAGAGGCATCCATCAATAAGTAGTCCTCTCGAGCTCTCCCTACTCGCCAGTAAATTTGAAAAGTATAAGGCATCAACTCTTTCATCTATGTAGGAGGGTCAAAAGGCATAACTCTCTCTTTGACCGACTGAGCCATCTTCGAGGAAGAACTCCATCAGAGAAGTAGAGCCAAGTAGAATCTGCCTCCGAGTGGCAGTAATACCAATAGCATCAAGATCCACATTTTTTAAGTCAACCATGTGAAAGGGATTCCAGACAACCCGAAATCATTAAGGTAGTAAATAAGAAATCTTCTAAAAACATGGGTGAAAGTTGTCAAAACATACCTGAGTAAAAGTCACTAGAATGCATTAGTAATTAGAGAAGGAAAAGACATCCTGAGTAGAGACCCAAGAGTCCCTACACTACATCTTCCCCATCGGGAAGGAAAGCTGGTCCAGTGGCCTTATCCTACGTATAATGGCACTAATATGGGAAAAGGTCCAAACCTGTAGAAGAAAGAAACATAGACAACTCAACAAATGAATAAAACACCAAAGAAAATGGATAAAAGGGTAATACTGACCTTCCACTCAATGCCAATCACTGGAATGGCTACCCGAACAACCTCTGACAGAAGGCCCATCCTTTTGTATGCTGGGGCCAGAGCAGCTTTAGCCTAGTCATACTCTCCAAGCTCTCTAATGTATTCCAGTGAAGTTAGGATCCTCAGCTCAATCTAGCCAAACTCAGTATACAGAAATATGGTTGACAAGATGATCAGCAAGCAAACCCTAATGCACTGGTCAACAGTATAGTCCACCAGGTTCATCCAACATAGCAAATTGAGCAGCTCAGTCCTCGCAAATTACTCATGGGTATTGAATGCCATCCGCTTCCCTAGTAAGTTACCTTGAACATGGTGCTAACGCGGCTGGACGGCAAAAGTAACGGGCTGGCACCCGAAGCGCATACTGGTAAGGCATGACCACTTTATGAGAGTCATCGTCATCTCTCCTAATGGAAAATGAAAAGTATTAGTGGTCCACCACCACCTTTCACCAAAGGCATACATCAGGTTCCTAATAAGGGAACACCCAATATTTAGACTCAGTCATCCCATTAGGTGGGCCGGAGCTATGCACTCAATAATAGGCTCATGAGCACCTAAGAAGGCTATCAGATCACTTAGACATGATCTACCACCTCTCTGGATAAAATTTCCCTCCTACAAGTATGCATTAAATCTAATTATTTTCAATTCTTATTTTTCTTACTAAGTCTATTTTGTTTTTGGCATAAAAATAAAGTATGAGTGTAAAAAAAAGGCACAGAAAAATAAAAAGAGAAAATACATACTGTCAAAAATCCAACCCAACTTGCATGCACTTGGCGGTCCTCTAGTAAATCAGGGTTGGTAAGCATAGGTTGTTCCTCTCTATCCATCAGTAAGTGGTTAGTAGTATCCCACTCTTATAGTGGAACTACAACAGAATAGACAAGGCTACAGAGGACTCAAGTATCTCGCCGAGCAATTCCTCTACAGTAAAACTGATTTGTGGATTATTGATAATGTCATCAAGTGGAGGGCGATAAAATCTGGAATCGCTTTCCCTTCTAATGATGCACCCATCCGTACAGACAAGTCGTCCTTGTCCTTAAAAATATCAGCTAGTATCATCCAAAGCTTCTCTATAAATCAGAAAGGTAGAAAGTTAGAAGGAGAACCTTCGAAAGCAAAAGCAAGAAATGAGAAGTTGTAAGTGAAAATGAAAACTTCAAGCCCTTTTATAGGAAAATTATCAACTATTATATTAAATGTATTCACATTTAGCAATCAAGTTTCCACAAATATGACTGCTAAGAGGGGGCAGCTGTGAACCCTAATTTTGGCACCATTAAATCTGACCCATTAATATGAGTCCAAAGGATTTGATTGGCCATAATTTGGACTTTAAATGGACCTAAAAAACTTAAAAAATTGAATTGAATCAGATCGAGCCAGACCTAGAAAATTGGGCACATGAACCCAAGCCCAAAACGGCTGCTCGCGCATGCTTAACCAGTCTTGCACATGCATATCTATTACCGTGCATGCATGAAGCCTATCACACATGCGTATTTATTATCGCGCATGCGTGAAGTCTGTCACATATGCGTTTCTTTGCTCGGGTATGCTTTTGCTCCCTCGAGCATGTGTTTTGCCTAAAATTTACGCATTTTATCCCTAAGGTTTCTAGCACAATTCCCTATAAATTCAGTCATTTTTAGAATAGAAATAGAGACCTTTTTCCATTGACTTCCAAATGTAATTAATCACATTTTACAACCTCTAAACACTACAAAATACTTCCCAAACACTACAATCCTTCTCCAATCAATCTAGAATTTTAGAATTGTGACGGTTCCTATGGTTCCTACTAGTTCAACAATTAAATTCCCTTCATTCCAATTCAATCAGGCAGCCTATAGTACTCTTCGAACACAATGGAGGCATGCTCAGGTTTCATCAAACTCTCCAATACTCTAATCTCAAAGCCTTAAAAAATGTAAAAATTAGTACAATATACTTCTTTCTCTGAATTAACTATTTTAAGCCCTTTAGAATTGAATTAAGACATTTTTTATCAAAATTCAAGTTTAGCCCTTTATTATGATTTAAGGCATGTTTTAATGAAAACCTATTTTTCATAAAGTGAATCCAATTAAACCCTAAAATGAACTTAGATAATCAATTCACATTATTCAAAAATTATTTTTATTAATCGAAATCTGAAATGGTTATTAGCCTTTTTGGTTAACAATTTTATAAATTAAAATTGGTTAGCTATTGAACATCTAAACCACCCATTGTTATTAGAACAACCTCACCCTTTGTGAGAAGGGAGAATGATGTGGGGTTTAATTCCCATTCAAAGGGATACACCGGCAAGCCTTTTAACAGCTTCAACTTCAAAACTTAAATTTTCTTTTATTCCTTTTACTGTATTTCATTTTATTTTATTATTTACATTATTTGCTTTGTTTCTGTATTGCTATATTTATTTCATTATCACTATTATTAGATTTTGGTTATGTGTTTAGGGAATGTATGCTCCTCCCAGATCATGAGACTAGAGGGGAGATCCCCTGATTTTAATTATTTTGCATTTGTAATTTTATTGCTATCTTTGGGGTGTTGTTCCTTCCTTAGAACCTAAAAATTCTATTTTTACTGCTTTATGTCATTGTCATTTGCATTGTAGCCTATTTATGCATCATTCTGGTATGGTTAACTATTCATGCACCATAATACCTGTTCATGCATACAAGAAAACCATTTTTAGTAAAAATTGTATTGTTTAATCCAAAAGTTATTATGCAAAATGGTAAAAAACTATTTTTCATAAAAATTGTTTTATTAGATCACGAATCCTCGAACCCCCCTTTGGTTCAAAAGAACAACATTTTCCTAAACTTGGGTAAAACATTCTTTTCTAAAAATGGTGTTAATTTAAATGGTTTCTTAATCACTTTAGAAAACTATTTTTCTTAAAGATTAGGTGGCGACTAGGTACAATCTATGATGTCATATGTAATCTAACCCCACATGATAGGTTTCTTTAGATCTATAGGCTCGGAGGTGCGCTGGTAGATCCTGTAGGCCATTCGAACGGGGCCTCACAAATACGATCGGGTCAGAATGAATTATCACGATGGGTGGGGTCGACACTCTGCATACCCTATGCGTGAGTTCCAAAATGACTACATTTTCATCAAATGCATGCGTTTGGGCCAAAACACACATGTTTAGGCCCTAATGTATGGGTCAGTCTTCCTGGCTCACGTGATCGACCTTCCGAGCTACATTTTCTACATTGGTTTCTATGCCACTATATATTTCAGTACGAAAATCAAACTTTATTTAGAAAATTGCCAGAGAACTATTTTTTAACATAAAAACTAATTTTATTCTGTCTTTGCCGCACAAGATGGAACCTTACTTTAGTCATATGATGCATGGCTAGTGTATGAAATTGGACTGAGTGAGCATGATCAACCTTGGGAAATATGGCATGAGCTCACTACTAACACTTGAAAGTCTTAAGACAGACTAGGAATTTTTAAATGCATGTATTCAGTTTTGAGATCATATTAATCATGTGTTTTGATTTAGGGCAATCTTAGACGAGATGTGTCTGACTTTTGAAGAATTTTTTACTTTGCCAGGTACAAGTCCCGAGGATGACCTAGTTGTTCCAGTCGAAAGGGTAGGATATTTTTATTCTTTCAAAAGGTTGTTGGATTTGAGCATAAAGGCTACTTTGGCTATTATGAAAGACGATTTTGTTAAACTGCCTGCTTTGGCTGATATGTTTTAGGAAGACTCCAAGGACCATGTTTGGTCAGCTAAGAGGCTAAAGGCTTTTACTTTAATTGCCATCTATATTTTTGTGGGCCTGGTTGGATGGGGTGATGTGAAGGTGGCTGATCTGATACCCTAGATGGCTGAAAGGAAGTCAATTATGGGCATGATTTTAGCTGAGAAATTGTTGAGCCTTGATCGTTATTGTAGTTCGAGAGGACCCTAGACCATTAGTCTAATTTTACTCTAAGTACTTAAATTTTTCAATACTTTTCTATTTTAGTACACATGAGGTTATCATTAATTTTGCTTCCTTTCATATTTGATTGAGGGACTAATCTCAAAATTGTTCACGGTCCTTCCCTAGGTTAAGGGAGTACTTGCCATCTTGGTATTGAACTAAGATGATTATCATTAGCTTCCCTACTGAGAGGGAATGAATTATTTGGTTGATGGCATTGAGTACTTTTGATCTACTTTTGAGGCTTGAATAGTATACCATTAAACATTTTATGCCAAGGAGTCAAGGGTATAAGCATGTGTATCTTAACTTGGTATCAAACTACTTGAGTTCTTTATTAGATGGGACATGATCGGGATGCGTCCCCAGATGGCCCGCTTTTTAAGGCGACCATTATGAATGCCAAAGTGGCTAGAGCTATTCTCAAGTGTTAGATTCATGACTTCACGAGGGCAATTCTGATTCATAGTGATGACTATGGCAAGCTTTTAGAGTATACCGAGTGGTAAATTGAGACATGTTGGCAAAATGAAAAGTTGCGTTATGCCCTTTTGATCGAGATCAAAGATTGAGTTCGAGTTTAGACTTGAGTTTTAGAATTTGCTTGTTTTGTTTTATTTTTTATTTTCTTTCTCAAAAGTCTTATTTTAGATGTTCCAAAATATGAATATGAACTCAATAAAATGTATTTATTTTATTTAAGATTTTATTTTTTCCTAAGCTACTCTTTTGGATTTTCAACTTAGTGAGCTACCTTTATTGTTTCTTAAACTGCCTTTTCCGTTTTTAGTCTAGCTGGCTATACCCTAAAATTTTCCTAAGCCGACCACTTGAGTTTTCATCTTAGTGGGTTTCATTCTTTTTTTTTTAGTTTTTTTTATTTATTCTTTTTAACTCTTGCATCCAATATTAAAGAGCCGAATGATATGAAAATTTGATTTTATTGAATGTTTTGGACCGTGCTTGTAAGGGTCGCCTACATATCTCTTTACAAAACATTTTTGAAAAATGAAGAACAAGGTAATTTTTTGGAGAATCAGGTCCATGTAGTTCTTGTTATAGATATGAGATGCCTAAATGGATGATTATGCAGTAAGAACACTAGATGAAGTATTTCTTGAGCTAGTCAAGGTTGGTCAGATGACTAAACTCATTGCCATTGACGTTCATCAGGATGGTGCCTATGTCTGACATGATTTTCTTCATGATGTAAGGTCTGCTCCAAAGAGGTCTGAATTCCCCCTGAGGGTCTTGTATAACTTGTCTTGTTTCTTCTAAGACTAGGTCATCTTCCATAAGATTATGACTCCGTACCCTTTTATTAAAATACTTTGCAACGTTATTTATTAATATTGAGTACGATGGAGTGCTTCTAACCTTTTCTCATCTATCAGATTGAGTTGTTCATAATAAGCATGTTTCTAGTCAATTTCAGAGATTTTATATTTTGGGAGAACTCTTGCTATATGAATTTATAACTCTATTCGGAGGACCGCTTCCATTC
>CAOJBK011965396.1:0-14380 GCA_948294925.1 Codiaeum variegatum
ACTCCTTCCCCCCCTTCTTTGTGTCTGTGTGCGGGGGGGGGTGCCGCCCCCCCCCCCCCATCCTTTCTCTTCCAACCACCCCCAAACACACCCCAAAACAACCCCCTCCCCCCCCCCCCCCCCCCTCCCCCCCCCCCCCCCCCCGCCCCCCGGGCGCGGCCGCCCCCGCGGCCCCCCCCCCCCCCCCCTCATATCTGGCAAGTAGGGTCGAACCACGACCTCAAATGGTTAAGGAAGCCTGGACTCAGTAAGGGCTCGACCTTAGCAAGAGCTCGGCCTTAGAAGGAGAGCTCGCACCTGCAGTAGTAGAAAAACTTCATTAAGAGATAAACTCTTATTATCTATCGCTTATTCCTAAATCATGAGATATCTATTTACTAGCCTACCTTGTAGAATTTGAAGACTATCTAACAATATATAAACCAGCCTAAACGACAGGAAACAAGTTAATAACTTTAAACCCTAAATCTTATTATATTGAAATATTTTTCTACAAGTTTATTGACTTAAGTATCGGAGCGGCTGCCGACAAGACACCATGTAGTCTTTGTTTGTCTTGCAAAAGAGCTTTGAAACTAGTCTTTGAGACCCTAGTGTACTAAGAGATATCAATTAATATTTATTTTATTAACATAATTAATGTTTAAAAGTTAGAAATTTGGTGTATGCATTCAGCTTTATTTCTCTTTAACTAATATATCTTTTTAAACTTAAGTCATGTATGGGTATGTAAGTGACTACTCATCGCATCAGATAAATCTAGTACTGAAGTAAGTACTCAATAAATCTTAGATTCCAGGAAAAATAAATAAATCTTAGATTTTCTTTTTTGAGAAAAAAAATATCTTAGATTTTCTACACAAATGATTAACAAAGTTTAACTAAGAAATATTTACCCTCAAATTTAAAAATATTTAAAATTATATTATGTATCTAAATTTTTACAAAAGTACGCTCAGCTATTTATATGTGCGTTTGATTTTTGTTGATATACATTTAATTCTTGTTTGAGTTTTGTAATAAATGGAAAAAATGTAAAAAAAAAAAAGGGTCATGGTGTAAAAATATAAAAATCAAATAACAAAACTATACGAAAAAAAAATCTAAATTTGTTATTTATCTATACTAATTGTAAATTAGAGATATGGGAAAAAAATTTTGGATAATAATACCCTTTATTAAATAATCTAATTACTTTAACAAAATATAAATTTTTAAATTTAAAATTTAAAATTTAAAAATTATCAATTTTAAAGTATCTTATTACAACAATATTAAATAAATAAATACACTTTATTACAAACTTTTAAATTTTGACAATTAAATAAAATTTTCAAAAATAACTATTCAATAAGTTTATTTTCTTTTAAATTTAACTATATAATTGTATTTGAATAAATTTAATTAAAATGAAAATAATTATTTAAAAATACTATTATTTTTTTGAACTTACAAAATTTATATATATATTTATTTACATAATATATTGTATTCTACTCATTCTATTCTAAAATAAGTAGACATTACGCTTATTAATGACAATTTTTTACTTTTGATTATTTTTAAAATATATAAGTAAAAAATTATAAAAAAATAATTTTGTGAAAGTATTTTTTAAGACGAGCATATTGATATATATTTTATACTATAATTTAAAATATTTTTTTATAAATTGATTTTTGAAATATTGGCACGAAAAACAAAACGGTCACTTATTTGATAATGGATAGAGTATATTTTAAATGTAACTTTGAATTATAAAAGTATTTTTTTTTCTTTTTCTTATTTTTCAAAAAAAATATATATCTTTTTTTTATATATACATATTAATTATAAAAGTATCATTTTTTTTCTTTTTTGAAAAAAAAAATAGGTAGGAGATGGAGTAATATCAAAATAAATTTTATCTCCTACCTCGCTCGAGATTCGAACTTGAAATGTTCAGCTATAAATATTAGCTGCTTACATATTAACTATAAAAGTATTATTACAAAAATAACTTTTATATATATATATATATATATATATATATATAACTGTTTAAATTTGGATTAAAAAAATATCATTTACTTTATAAAGTCACTATTATAATTTTAAAATTTCTAACATATAAAATTTGTGAAAATAAATTTTTTAATATGTTTGTGTCTCATAAAATTTTTAATAAATTTTTTTTAAAAATAAAATCTTTATAGAGTATACTTTTTTTATTAAAATAAATTATAACTCTTTTTTAAAAATTAAACTAAAATAAATAATTATATATATCTTTACTCACTCATATTTAATAACATATATCAATAATATTTTTAAACTATTTATATAATAGCTATTTTTAATTTTTAAAATAATACTAAATATATTTTTAACATAAATAAATATCAATTATATAAAAAAATATTATTTGAATATAACTTTTTATTATAATATTTAAATATAATGTATATCAAAAATATATTATTGTATTATTCAAATTGTATAAATTAATGTTATTTAATTTAAAATTACTATATCATTATTAATGTGTATTATGTATATATACGAATCAAAATTGTATAAATAAATATTATTTAATTTATAAAGTCACTATTATATTTTTAAATTTTTTATTATATAAAATTAAGTTATTAAAATCTATAAAATTTATAAAATCTACATTATATATAAATATGAAAATCAAGAAAAACAATTTAGACCTACATGGGCATAAAATTTATTATGATTTATATATTTATCCTTTTTTGTTTATTCATTATAATATGCAAGAAAAAAAATATTAACTCTAACCATTTTAATTCTTGCATTACTTTCTCTTTCTTGTTTGTTTTTCTTTCAAGAGATTCAAAATTTTAATGATGAATATAGTAAGACTACTCTAATCAAACACATTTTTTGAAATGTCTTAAGCATTAAAGTTTATGTTAAATATTATATCAAACTTTAAAGCTTGTTAAACGATAGTTTTACTTTTTTTCAATCTAATATCAATATACTATGTCTTTCACAAGTTTTTATAAAATTTTTATTCAATATCTATATCATGATAAATGACCTACTCAATTTTTAAAAAGATTTTAATAATCAAATGATAAAAAATAGAAGACATTAAAGAATGGAAAATCATTTATCTCATTTTTATTGAAAATATATTTACTAATATTTTTAAATTTTGTATAATTAATTATCTTTTTATCGGTGATAATAAAATTATTATTTTTGCTTAAATAAATAAAATTTAAAGTAAAGTAAAAATGAATCACGTGTTTGATAAAAGTTTGAATCACGTGCATCGCATGTGTAAACGAAACTAATAAAATAAAAAATGACTAAAACAGATAATTTCCTATTTATTTTAATTATGTCCATTCTTTTTTGTTTTTTTAGGAATAGGAAGGGATTCGATCACCAATTTAGTTAAATATATTAAAAAGATGGTTATTCCATGTTGTATTGGCCTCTTAAAAAATAAATGAAATAGATTACATAATAATTATATAACTATTTTTATGATTCTTTAAATAAGTTTTTTTTTAAATCAAGTTGTTATAAATATATCATATATTATGAATAAATATTCAATATATCTTTAATTATTAATTATATACTTTTTCATAAAAAAAAAAGTAAATTTATTACAAAAACCATTGTGACAGTTAAACGGCAAGATTAGATTTCTGATTCAAAATTTAAATCACTTATAAATATTAATAATAAATTTTATCTTCATTATTGAAAGAAAATCGAATGACCAATAAAAATTGTTGGTTTATTGATATTAGAGTTATATTTTTAAGATTGCAAAATCATAAATTCAAATTTAAAACTTATAAATTAAAAGCAAAGAAAAAAGTTTAAACGATATGGGGTGTGGAGCCAGCCACAAAAGCTGAACTCTCAAAAAGCCAAGTAAAGAAATACCTTTGGAAAGAATTGAAGTTGCATTTTTTGCAAAAAGAGTTAGTTGGATCATTAAACAGAATATCTAACAGTCAACTCCTACCAGCCCCAAAAAAAAAAACTTCAATTTTTGTTTTTATATCCTTAAATCAAAATGGACCCACACATTGATGTTGTCTTCCTCCTTAAAACAACCATTTCATCACCTCCTTCAAGAACTCTTCTCTCTTTGCCATGGGCATCGACATGTCTAATCCTCCCAATTCTCATATTAAAGACTTCTTTGCTTCTCCTGCTCTCTCTCTCAGCCTTGTAATAATAATATTTCTTTTTTTTATTCTTCACTCACTCTTAAATATTTGATATGGTTAATTATATTTATTTTTCAGGCTGGAATATTCCGCGGAGCGAATGCACCCCACGCAGAGACTCCTTCCGCCGCCATGGAGGTGGAGGAAGGAGACGAAGGGAGTGGCGGCGGTGGAGGGATTAAAGATAGAAGAGAAGAAACTGTGGAAATAAGTAGTGAAAATTCGGGATTAATGAGATCGAGATCAGAAGATGATTTTGAAGGAGAAGGTGAACATGATGATGATGCTGCTGATGATAAAAATAAAAAGAAAAAGAGAAAAAAATATCATAGGCATACTGCAGAGCAAATAAGAGAAATGGAAGCGTAACTTTCTCTCACTACATTTTTTTATTTTTATTATATTTTTTAATATTTATATTTATTAAAAAAAATATTATGCATGTATTTATGAATTAAGCATGTGCATGAGTGTATTCAATTAATTATAATTAAGAAAAAAATAAATATTAATTAATAAGATATATATGTTTATCAATACCAAAAAGTACCATTTTTTTTTAATTAGGAATTAATACTTTATTATTAAAACCTACTTAGCCTTATACGTAATTTCTGAATGTATCTTCTTGTAAAGATTTAAAAAAAAGTTAGTGAAAAATGCTTTATAAAAGCAAGATTACATTATTAATAGTAAGGTTACTCAGAATTACGTGGTAGTAATGCCTTTTTTCATTTGTTTTATACAAGTGAATGGCTCTCAATTAAACCAGAAAGAGCCTATAAAAAGCTTAATTATTCCTTTTCATAGGTAATTATTTTTAATTATAATGTGACCTAAACGTATTTATTTGATTTAAAACAATGTATTACAGGCTATTTAAAGAATCTCCACATCCAGATGAGAAGCAAAGACAACAATTAAGCAAGCAATTAGGATTAGCCCCTAGACAAGTCAAGTTTTGGTTCCAAAATCGCAGAACTCAAATCAAGGTATTTAAATTAATAAATTTTTCTTAATTTAAATTAATATTAATTTCTCAATAATAATTATTGTAGGCTATTCAAGAGAGACATGAGAATTCTTTATTGAAAACTGAAATGGAGAAACTGAGAGAAGACAATAGATCAATGAGGGAGACTATTAATAAAGCTTGTTGTCCTAATTGTGGCATGGCTACTACTAGCAGAGACACTTCCTTAACTACTGAGGAACAACAATTACGTATTGAAAATGCCAAACTCAAAGCTGAGGTTATTAATTTTAATTATTAAATTTTGAAAATCACAGGATCTGATATGCAATAATGATTTTTTGAAAATTATTTCTAATTAAAATTATGTAAATTTCCTTGAATGTATAGGTAGAAAAGCTTCGAGTAGCTTTAGGAAAGTACCTGCCAGGAACAACACCTTCATGTTCATCAGGAAATGAACAAGAGAACAGAAGTTCATTAGATTTTTATACAGGAATATTTGGGCTAGAGAAATCAAGAATAATGGAAATTGTGAATCAAGCATTAGAAGAGCTCAAGAAAATGGCTACTGCTGGTGAACCATTGTGGATTAGAAGTGTTGAAACTGGTAGAGAAATTCTTAATTATGATGAGTATATGAAAGAATTTGGAATTGAAAATAATCAAAGTAATAGGAAACCAAAAAGATTGATTGAAGCTTCAAGAGATACTGGAGTTGTTTTTGTTGATCTTCCTAGATTGGTTCAAAGTTTCACTGATGTGGTAAGAGATTTTAAATAATTAATTATCATAGTTTAGTAATTAATTAAGGTTAAAAACAATAATTTAAATTAATTAATTTAATTGTGTTGATTATAGAATCAATGGAAGGAGATGTTTCCATCCTTGATCTCAAAGGCAGCAACAATTGATTTTATATCTAGTGGAGAAGGTCCTAATAGAGATGGATCAGTGCAATTGGTGAGTTTTTTAATAATTTACTAAGAAAATTTATAAATAATAAGGAAAATGGATTAGAAAATTATTGACTAATTTAAATTTTGATAGTACTATTCTTTTTAAAAATTTTGTATCCAAAAAATAAAGAAATATTTTTCTTTTATTCATTTAATAGTATGTTCTTTATTAATTTCAAATGAGATAAATTGTTAATATTTTCCATTTACAAATTTTATATTTGAATTTTTAAAACAGAAGAGTTAAAATAATTATTTAAATATTAATTTATCTAAAAAATAATATTTCTTATAATTTTTTAATTAAGTACTTTATTTAATTAAATTAAAATAAAATAAAATAATTATTTAAATATTAATTTACTTTAAAAGATAGTTTTTTTTTTCACATCAAAGTACATATATTCTCTGATCAATTCTTTATACTTGTTTAATTAAGTAGTTTTTTTAATTAAACTAAAATAAATAAATAATATAAAAATCAACATAAATTTTAGTGAAAACAAAATCATGGGTAATTGATTGAAGATGGGAATTTTTTAAAGTTAAAAGAAGCAACTAACTGTCAAATAGTAAAAAATAACACTGCAGAGGAAGACCCATTTCCTGAAAATTTTAGAATAAATACAAAAATCTTTTGGCATTACAATATTATATATAAAAATGATCGTCCTATGGTCCAGCTTGAATAGCAGAGACAATATAAAAGGACACTGTCATATGTGGACCACTTTGATTTTTTTTCACCTTTCTCAGCTAACTAATTTGCTAGAAAAGGTCAAAAAAATTTGACATTTTGGCCACTCTATTATCACTCAAATTAGTTGGATACTATTTTTTTTTTTTTTTGCAGATGTTTGCAGAGGTACAGATGCTGACACCAATGGTGACCACAAGAGAAATATATTTTGTGAGGTATTGCAAGCAACTGAGTACAGAGCAATGGGCAATAGTTGATGTGTCTATAGACAAAGTTGAAGATAATATTGATGTTTCACTTGTCAAATGCACAAAAAGACCCTCTGGCTGCATAATTGAAGACAAATCAAATGGCCATTGCAAGGTACTATTCTTTGTTTCCATATATTATTTTAAAAGAAATGTTCCTGTTTGTTGAAAAAAAATTAAACATTACAAACTTTTTCTTGTCTTTTGCAAATAAAGTCGTTTGGCTTCTTCATAATTAAACTTTATCCCAAAAATAAACGACCCAACAATTTAAAATATTTGGCAAAATAAATCGTCATCATGATGTGTTGCTTTCGTTTCACATTATTCATTAATCTTCTATGCATTTGCAAAAAAAAAATAAAATTTACTCTTCTATGTTATTTTAAACACATAAATCCTTATCGTGAATGTATGGCACATGTTTTATTAAATTTCAAAATGTCCAAATTCATGTTTCCCTTATTGTAAAAAAATTCTATGATAATTTTTTGATATTATAGAAGACAAGTTGAGAGAAGAGAGACTAAGATGGTTTAAGCATATGCCGTGTAAACTTTTAGATATACCGGTTAGAAAATTAGAACACCTTAGAGTAGATGTGGGTAAAAAAAAAAAAGACAGACCTAAACTAAATTGGAATAGAATCATTCAGTATGACCTTGAGTTTTTAAACATTTCTGATAATATGGTTCACGATCGCCCCGAGTGGAGAAAGCGAATCCATATAGCCGACACCAATTAACTTGGGATTAAGAATTTGTTTAGTTGAGTTGAGTATTAACCTTACTTTCTCTTATAATTTTTTTTATATGAGAACTAATGATAAACTGTTATGATTTGTCAATTTGAAGGGTCAAAATGACATGATTTATAAGTTTATGGTTTAGTATGAAACAAAATGATCATTAATTTTAAATTTCAAAAGTGAAATATGCATTAAGCTTTTCAAAATTGTTCTTTGTTCACATCTGAATTTTGTCCCCCGGAGTCAACTGAAATTGAAAGGAATATTCTCTACCAGACATCTGATAGAAAATATATAACAAATTTGATTTTTAAAATAATATTATACACACATCAAATCCACATGAATTGAGGTTTTTGAAATCTAATGAAAGCCAAAAATGGAATCTTCAGGTGACGTGGGTAGAGCACCTGGAATGCCAGAAAAGCGCAGTTTATACAATTTACCGAACCATTGTCACAAGTGGTCTAGCCTTTGGTGCAAGGCATTGGATGGCAACATTGCAGCTTCAGTGTGAACGTACTGTCTTTTTCATGGCAACTAATGTACCCACAAAGGATTCAACTGGTATTACTCTTTTCTTTTCCAATTCCACTGCTGAATTCATATTTTTCTGAAAAAAAAAATTCAATTTCTAAGCATAATTATTCCTGAACAACAGGTGTTGCAACATTGGCTGGGAGGAAAAGCATTTTGAAACTAGCACAAAGAATGACCTGGAGCTTCTGTTGCGCACTTGGTGCATCGAGCTACCATACTTGGAACAAAGTCACAAGCAAAGCTGGGGAAGATATAAGGATTTCCTCCAGGAAGAACTTAAATGACCCCGGTGAACCCCTTGGAGTGATCTTGTGTGCAGTTTCTTCTGTATGGTTGCCTGTTTCTCCTCATGTCCTGTTCGATTTCTTACGAGATGATGCATCTAGAAACGAGGTATATATATGAATATGATCGCTTCAGCTAAATAGTACTAAAACGGAATAAATTCCAGATTCTGACAATATTTTTCTGGTAAAATTTTTAGTGGGATATCATGTCAAATGGTGGTGCAGTACAATCAATTGCAAATTTAGCTAAAGGACAGGATAGAGGCAATGCAGTAACTATACAAGTGAGTTGGTTAACTAAATTTATGTGCCTGTCTTTGTCAGGACTCTGAAATAACAGAGAATTGTTAAATTGCAGACAATGAAATCGAATGAAAATACCATGTGGGTACTACAAGATAGCAGCACAAATGCATATGAATCCATGGTAGTGTATGCAGCTGTGGACATCAATGGAATGCAATCTGTGATTACTGGGTGTGATTCAAGCAACATAGCTGTATTACCTTCAGGATTTTCAATTCTTCCTGACGGACTTGAATCGAGACCTCTAGTGATCACTTCCAGGCAAGAAGAGAAGGGAACAGAAGGAGGATCTTTGTTGACAATGGCATTCCAAATCTTAACTAATCCCTCCCCCACAGCAAAATTAACCATGGAGTCTGTCGAGTCTGTTAACACGCTTATATCCTGCACGTTGCGAAATATCAAGACAAGCCTGCAGTGTGAAGAAAGTTGAGAACCATTAGCTTTGTTAGTTAGGCAGACACAGATCAATTGTAAAACTTATAGATTTCTAGGTGGGTTTCTTTATTTATTTTCTTTTTATCAAACTTTCCCTCTAAATTTTAGATTTTCATAGAGGGGTAGTTTTATATGAGTGTGCATTATTGTTTGCGGTTGGAGTTGCGGGCTTGGAGACAAGTGCATTTCTCTAGTTTGGCGTTCTTGAGTGTGAGGGAGATGTGGTTTACAAACTTTATAGATCTAGAAAGAGTGAAATATCTTCATGTATATAACTAATATTTATTAATGCCATTTTGTGGTTGTTTCAATTCCTATCTTATCAAATTTCAGCATTAGAAATGCTTCATGCAGAGTCATGAAATCACAATGGTAATCAAGAATTATCACAGAAAATTCAAAGAAATACTTCAAGGTCATTTGTCCATAGAGATAGTAGGTTTAATGCCTAAACCTTTCACAGATCATGACAATGACTGAGAAAACGCAACATCGTTTCATAATCACCATACTTATGATCTTGCAATTTCAAAATAAATAACATTCTTGTGTTTATGTAACATGTCAAATAACATTAGTAATGTTAGTCTTAGTTTTAAAAAGCGCGAGGCGCACCAAGGCGCAAAGGGTCCCTGGAGCCTAGGCGCAAGGCGCGAGGCAAAAGCGCGCGCCTTTCGGACTCGAGGCGCACCTTTTTTGCCAAACCTATATAAATCAAATCTAGGTCAAATCTAGAGCATATATTGTACTCAAACTAACAAAATAACAATATTGTACCTCTAAAACACACTGAAAATAAAAGAGAACAAGAAAAGTAAACATAAAAAGCTTGTTTGATGGCATATTAGAAATTGGGTACACTAGTAGTAGTTGAAGTCTATATCATCATCTGCACCATCATCAATATCATAATCATCCTCAATTCCCATATCTCGATCTTTGCCAAAGTCTTCCTCCATTTCGTCATCATCCCCATCATCATCCAACAAAACTCTACGGGTAATATTTAGAGTAGAACTAGTAGCAGGAGCTTTCCCTTTATCAACTCTAGAAGTAGAACCGACGGCATCCCTCATCAAGGTTGATGCTCTAGTGAGATAACTAGGGTCATTAGCCCCGGAAGCTCTACTAACCACATTCCATGTCAAATCATCATCACCAAAGACCAATTCTTCTTCGTCACCTGAGTTCTCCATTCTCCCAAGTAGCCACTCATTACTTTCGTCAATTTCATCCAAAAGAATAGGATCAATTGTGTCTTTCCTACTATATCGGCGTTTCAAAGCACGATTGTATTTCACAAAAACCATGTCATTTAATCGACTTTGTGCCAATCGGTTCCTCTTCTTGGTATGAAGCTATGACATTGACAAATGAAAAAATTAAATTAATAAATTGTCATTTGGTCAAATAAAATTTGGTTATAATTTATAAACATGAAAATATTATTATTAAAAAGAATACTTACAAGTTGAAAAACACCCCAATTTCTTTCACAACCACTTGCACTGCAGGTGAGGCTAAGTACCCTTATTGCAAAACGTTGGAGATTGGGGGTCGAAGTTCCATAAGAAAACCACCACTCCGCTAATTACAAGAAAAGATTGTAGATTTAAGTTAGTAATTTGTAAGACAATAAAGATATCATATATGTAATTAGATATGTTTAAACTTAAAATGTATTCACCTGGTGATTTTGTCTTCCTATGCCTAATTGCCATAGGATGGCCAAAGAGACTAGTGGCATTTCGATACGCATCCAGCTCCGAACTTACCATGTCTTGAACTTGTACTTCCGAAATCAACCTCCCAATGCAATCATATAACCCCCTCATAACTTCCTCACAACCTGTTTGTTCGGGATTGTCATAATAAAATTCCGGATTTAGAAAATAGCCAGCAGCATGCAAAGGTCGATGTAGTTGGCATTCCCACCTTGTGTCAATGTAATCAAAGGCTTGTTTGTAGAGATCTTCTTTTAATCCAAAACTCTTAGAAATGGCCTCTTTAGCTCTATCCATGGCTTCATATATGTACCCCATAGGTGGCTTTCTTTCTCCATCAACCAACCTTAGAACTTGAACAAGAGGCCCCGTTAATTTAAGAGCATAAAGAACATTCTTCCAAAAGGCTTCTTGCAAAAGAATGGAAGCTACTTTCTTCCCCCCACCTTCCTTAGGCCATTTTGAAGAATTCCATTCTTGAGAAGTCACCATTTTCCTCAAGTTGTTCCTTTGCTTATGAAATTGGGCAAGAGTTATGAAAGAAGTAGCAAATCTAGTGACCGCCGATCTATGCAAGTTCCTTTGATTGGTAAACCTTCTCATCATGTTCACAAGAGCAATATGGTTATATATATAGCCATTCACAAACATGCACTTCTTTAGTGCATTCTTAACTTTTGGAATTTTGCCAATATCCTCCAATATTAGATCAAGACAATGTGCCGCACATGGAGTCCAATAAAGATGGGGTCTTGCGGCCTCTAGTAATTTTCCTATAAATTCACAAAACAAAAAGGTACATATTAGTTTCAAAATAAATCAAAGAATGAAATTAAATATAAATTTTGAGAGGAGCTAAATTTCTTACCGGCCTTAACATAATTAGATGCATTGTCCGTTACCACTTGAACAACATTTGGCTCTCCAACTTCCTCGACCATACCATCAAGCATTTGAAACAACAAGTTGGCATCTTTTACAATTTCGGAAACATCCATGGATTTTATGAACATGGATCCCTTTGGAGAGTTGATAAGAAAGTTCACAATATCCTTTTGGACAACCGAATCACGCCACCCATCGGATAAAATTGAACAACCTTTTGTTGCCCACTCTTTTTTGTGGTCCTCCATTTCCTTATGTGTGTTGTCAACTTCTTTTTTGAGGAAAGCAACTCTTAATTCATACATACTTGGTGGCTTTAATCCGGGTCCATATTGTGCAATTGATTCAATCATCACTCTAAAACTTTCATAAGTAGCAGCATTAAATGCAATCCCTGCATCATAAAACCACTTAGCAATATCACTGCAAGCTTTGTCCCGCAACTGTTTATCACAAGCTTCAAATATTCCTTTCATTTCTTTCCTCCCCTTCAACACATCCTGAGGAGTTGCTTTAACAAACATGTCCAAGGGACCCTTGACTCTTTTCATTTTCTTTCTTTGACCACTTCTAGTTCCACTTCCATTATCATTCAAGCTATCTGGATCAACCTCTTCCACATCATCATAATCTTTAGCATCATCAACACTTGGTAACATTTGAGTCGTATTTTTTGCTTCTGCCTTTTTTAGCATGAAGGACTTCACTTCCTCCCTCACATGTTCAGGACATTTAGGACACTTAATCGCATTTCTAAAACCTCCAACCAAATGCTGTTTCAAACGATAAATCCCTCCTCTGCAGATTTTACCACAAAAATTGCAATTCCAATTAACCTTATTAGAAGGATCTGGCCATCCATATTTCCTTGCTGGGTCTATACTAGAGTTTGTTGAACCCGTTGAAGCCCCTATATCTTCGTTACCGGCCATTTCAATGAACAATAAATAATCTGAATTTGCAAACAAAATAGCCTTAATTAAACTGCACAAATTACATGCAGAGGGAAAGAGAAAAAACAAATAGAAAAAATATGTGTATTATTATTTTATATGGATGATCATCACATATCTAATGTATAACGAAACAATACAATGGGAATTTTGTATTTATTAAACATTACACATTATAAACATTACACATTATGCAGAACTAAGTCCAATAAATACACAATTCTACTAGGATCAGCCGTAGTGTATACAAGAAAACAGTTCTGAAAAATAAAAATCTTAAACCCACTAAGAGAACCTAAAGTAAAAGAACAAAAATGACATTATTAAGTGAAAAACCAAAGTAACCAGAGAAATAAAACAGAAGAAATGAAGGAGAATGAGAACCAGAAAATAAAACAGAGATGAAGTAAAATAAATAAATAAATAAATAAATTACCTGGTAATCGGCGAGGCAAGGCAGCCGGCGGTGCTAGGGTCGGCGAAGCTAGGGTCGGCAAGAATGAAGGCAGTCGGCGATAGTGAAGAAGCAGAAGGAGTAGGCCAGAAATAAAAGAAGCAACTAGGTTTTTAAAACTGTGTAAATCGGGTGTTAAAAAGTGGAGTTAATTGACTGTTTGCGCCTCACTCATCAAAAGCGCGCGCTTTATGCGCCTCGCGCCTAAGTCCAAAAGCGCCCGAAGCGTGGGCTTTCTGGATTCGCCTCACTCAGCAAGCGGAAGGCTCAAATCTTTGAGCCTCGGGTCGCCTCGCGCCTAGGCGCGCCTGAGGCGCGCTTTTTAAAACTAAGGAAGTGTCACAACAGTATGTGTAAGAAAACCAAATCCTAAGAACACAACAGTAGGTATATCACAAACAAACCTCTAAAGTTTGATTATTATATAATTTTCTTTGCACCAATTTTTCCTATAGTTGTTTGAGACAATAAAAAAAAGTAGCAACAAATATAACAAATGGAGAAAATTTTATGAAAAGAAAAGTAATAAGATAACAAATTAAAACTATTTTGCAATCACCCAAAATATGTGTCCAGCAAAACCACTCAACCTTCAAATCCTCATGACAATCCTTGTGAAATACAATACACCAGGACATCACTTACACTAAAAAAATGTGGGGCCTTGAATATGTAGTAGTAGGAGCATTATTTCAGCCAGAATCATCACCAAGAGAGCTGCACCCAAAAAAAATATAGCATCCAGAGACAAAAGTGAAGCCACAAGCTGGAACATATGTATTTGCCAAAGATGAAAGCTGCAGGTACATCTCACCAAGGGCCATTTTGTCTTCATCAGTATAAGAAAAGCATGACATTATATATACCAAAGACAACTTATGCAAAAAATACAACATATCAGTAGCAATTGTCCAAACAATTAAAGCAGTAATCAAAATATCAGACCATGTGTCAAAG
>CAOJBK011966136.1:0-21338 GCA_948294925.1 Codiaeum variegatum
AGTTTAGTTTAAAATGGTGAGGTAAGTGTAGTAAAGTGGTGGGTGGTACACTGAGAGAGAGAGTGGCAGACAAGTGAAAGGAACAATACAAACAAGGAAAACAATTTGGAAGAATCTTTATATGCTACTTTAAATAATTTAATATTCAGGCAAAAAAAAAGTTTAAATAATTTAATAATTCAACTCTTAAAATTCAAGTTAAATATATTGTAAGAAAAAAAACATGATAAATTATTATTTAGTTTTTAGGTTATAGTCAAATTCACTACTTAATCTCCAGTTATGGAAAACAATATGAGAAGTCTTTAAAATTTGGTCAAATTAATTATTTAGTCTATTCATTCCTTATTTTTAAGATTTTTCGAAATTTAGTCATTTTTACATTAACATACAAGAAGAGAGAAGTCCAACTGTATAATAATCATTGAAAACAAAGTTTAGTATGATGTCAAACAAACATGAAATATAAATTTTCAGTAAAATTTATCTGGTATGAGTTCGACGTCTTACCAACCTCCGTTTTCAACAGTTATTATATGGTTGTACTCATCTCTTATTATCCGTTATTGTAAAAGTTGTCAACTTACGAAAAATCTTAAAAATAAGAGAGAAAATGTCTAAACATTTAATTTGACCAAATTTTAAGGATTTCTCACGTTGTTTTTCATAATTGGAAGACTAAGTAGTGATTTTTTTTCATAACTTAAGGATTAAATAATAATTTATAAAAAAAAAAAGTTATATTGTAAAATAATAAATAAAAGATTTTCTACAAGTTTTATTTATAACCCATTATCATTACTTATAAAATGTTTTTTATAAAATAAATAACTTATTTTAATTTAATTGATATTTAGTTTATTTGAAGTTCACATAGCCATTAATATATTTAACAATCCTCAAGGGCAGAACCTCATGGGGCTACACTGTCTATACCCCTAGGTAGTTTTCACAAGTGATGAGGACAAAATAATGAATAATTTTTTTATATGATCTGTTTTCAAGATCAATTAGTTTATTTTTTTCAATTATTATTCTTTTATTAATCAAATAAAAGGAAAATTTAATTTATGGAGAGAAGTTGATAAAAAATAAAAAATCTTTCCCAAGAATTAAACAAGAATTGCTTTAACAATATTCAAATCATGACTAGAACCAAAATAAAAGAGTAGAAGCAAAGAGCTAAAAATAATTTGAATAGCCAAGAGAGAGGGAGAGAGAAGTTTAATAAAATTGCTTGTAAAATAAGTTAATTAAGACACAAGATTGTGACGACCTCGTGGGCTCACCCTAAGTAACCTCTGATTGTCTAAAGATTACTTATTGGAGAAATTTAAACCTAGACCTTTAAGGACGACCCCTACGTGACGGTAAGGTAGGGGTCATCCTGATTCAATTGCTTGGAAATAAGGCAGAGACAAAACATGGAAGACGTAACTGCATATTTGGGAACGACATCTACAGCCCACAAGATTGCCATGCAAATTGGACAAGGCATGGGGTAGTCGATGGATGACCCTCTTAGGGGTCGTTTCAATGCTAGGTGATTGTTTGACTTGGGAGTCGTGTTCGAATTCCTCGCTGAGGATCTCGCCATGCTGAGCTTTATGCTCCAGCAATTGTGAGCTTATCTTTACTACCCGAGATTTTAGGAATGTAGTCGTTGGAGGTTCTCCTATAGATACCCAATGTCATCACTAGGTTAAGGTTAATCATTCACTCTTATTCTATTTTCTATTCCATTTCTCTCATCTATATCCTATTGACTTATGAATCAGAATGTTTTCCCTTAGGCATCACTCTATATCTTTTGTGTATTATTTTCAGGACATATTTGGAGTACGAGGTGTGAGCCATTGAACGTCTTAAAGATCATCCTAATCCTTGGGACATTATTTGGTACGGTGAGCATGGACACATCTTTAGATGATCAACTTATACTTTCCTAAAGTACATAGCCGACATGACTAACCCTGCCAGAGACTTTGACCTTAATTATGGATTTGATCTGTTCCTAGAAGAACCCAAGCTCAATATGGAAGAACCTGTTATGCCGGCTCACCAGGCACTTAGGGGGAACTATAATAGATAAGACATAAATCCTCTCAATAATTTATCATTTCCAAATATGCAAGGGCCCTAGAATGTGCCCTTAGGACTCAATGTGTAAGCAACTAGAGGTTACGGTGTTCCTCAAGCTCAACAAGGGATGGCACATCTCAACTTAGGATCACCTCAACCAGACTTCCATAACCCTATGGCCATGCAACACATGTATGAGCAATATGTGGAGCTCCAGAGGTAGATGGCAAAGTTATGGTAACATGTACACCACATCTCCTTGGTGCAAGCCAAATTAGGAATGGAGATCTCACTAAACCTATGTTAGGCTAGACAACTAAAGAGGGTGGAGGATGTACACATGGATGAGGTGGTGCCTAGAGAGGAGGAGCAGTTTCAAACAATAAGGCTCGAGTGGGGGTTGAGGTGAAGGATGTCACAGGAAACGCAGCCCTGAAGTTGACATCACATAGGTTTTGAAAGGAGTGTTAGAGAATTTATGAATCAAGGGCACGAACTTCGACCTGGATCTCCCAGAGGAATCACCCCTGGTGAACTCAATATTGACGAAAACCCACCCCCCAATATTCGAGAAACCATAATGCATGGACAATTACAATGGAAAGACATGCACAAGGGCACATGTGAACAAGACATGCCACATCAGCTAAGAAAGATGAAAAAGGAAAGATGCAGGAGGTAGTGGTACTAAGAAGCATCAAGACAAAGGGTGTAAAGGTTCACTTCAGTTAAATACAACTTTTACACTCCTTTGGCGACCTTGAGGATGGATATTCTCATGTGGATCAAGAAGAGTAGGGAGGGTGTGAAGTGGCCACCCAAAATGTGTGATTCATCCCACTCTAAAAGTGATTCTAATAGGTATTATGAGTTCCATCAGGATAAGGGTCATGATACAGATGAATGCAGAAACCTAAAAGATGAAATAGAGAGGTTGGTTCAAAGGAGGTTCTAAGGATCATGTGACACATAAGGAGAACTAATACAACAGAGACCAAAAGAAAAGAGCCAGTTAGGGATGAAAGGAGGAATGACCGAAGGGATGATCGACCCAAATAGGGGGATAGAAAAGTGGATGGGGACATCTTTTTTATCATGAGGGAAGCTCAGAAGGGGAAAGCTTCACCTAGAGAAAGAAGGCTATGAGAGAGGTCCGAGTTATCTTGCATAAGGGAAGACCTCAACCACTAGCAACTTCGCATCCCTTAACTTGTGCCCCTTCACTTTATCTCATGACGATAGGAAGCACGTGGTATATGTCAACAATTACATGGTAAAGAAGATCATGATGGATGGTGATAGCTCTATTAATATGATTACCATGAATTTCTTTCATAAGGTGAACTTAAACTGAAGGGCATAAAACTGATGGCAACCCTCCTAGTGGGAATTGACAATTTCCAGGTTTGGCTCGAAGGGTCGATACACTTGAATGTGGAGTAAGGGGAAGAAGAGCTGATAAGGGAGATCAGTGTGGAGTTCATGGTAACAGACTTAATTTTCCCCTACAACATCCTACTCGGACGACCTTATCTCTATGCAACATGAGGCATAACCATCATTTGCCATTTGACTATGAAGATCCCTAGCATGCGAGGGAGGGGGAAGCCATAATTAGAGGATGTCAAGAAATGACATGACAGACTTACTTTAATGCTTTGAAAGGGGTTTATCAGGAGGCTCATTTGGACCTAAAATCACCCTATGACCTACCTTTTTTTGAACCCAAATGGGAGATCTCCAAAGTCATACTTATGCAAGGGAAAATACAGATAGGGGAGGAGCTGGATAGGCAAGTCTGTGGGGCTATAATTAACATTTTGAATCTAAACCCCAAAGCCTTTACACGGGATGCTGACGAGTTAGTAGGGGTTGACCCCAAGGTTATTATGTATAGGCTCAATATTGACATCTCAATCAAAACCAGTAATTCAAAGGAAGAGAAAGTAGATTGCAAAAAAGCAGGAGGCTATTGCTGGTGAAATAGACAAGTTATTGAGAATTGAGGTCATACGAGAGGTGCATTACCCTGAATGGTTAGCTAATGTGGTGCTAATGAAGAAGCCAAATGGGTCCTTCTGCATGTGTGTGGACATCACAGACTTTAACAAGGTATGCCCCAAGGATCCATATACCCACTCCTAAACATAGATCAGATAGTGGATTCAACGATGAGGCATGAGCTACATTCCTTCCTAGATGCTAGGTCAAGATATCATCAGATACACATTCACCCTAGAGATGAAGATAAGATCTCATTTGTGATTGATTAGGGCACATAATACTATAGGATGATGCCATTCAGATTAAAGAATGCATGGGCCACATATCAGAGGATGGTCAATGCTATGTTCAAGGCAAAACTTGGGAGAACTATGGAGGCTTATGTAGATGATATGATCATCAAGAGAAGATGAGTTATGGATCATCTAAGAGATATATAGTTAGTTTTGAGGATCCTACAAAAATACAACCTCAAGGTGAACCTAAAGAAGTGTGTGTTTGGGGTTCCAGCTGGGAAATTCCTAGGCTACATAGTGTCATAGCAGGGGATAGAAGCTCACCTTGAACATATCAAGGCAATCTTATAAATGAAGCCACCTCAAAATATAAAAGAGGTATAGAGGTTAAATGGGAGGATCACAACCCTTAGAAGGTTCATCTCCTATTTCACAATAAGATGCCAACCTTTCTTTAAAATACTAAAAGGCCTCAAACAGTTCAATTGGATAGAAGAATGTCAAAAATGTTTTGAAGACTTGAAGAAGTTCTTAATGTCACCACCTCTCCTGAGTCGACCTACACCTGGGGAAGACCTATTCATCTACCTATCAACCACAGAGGACCCCGTGGCAATTGTGTTGGTTAGGGAGGAAGTAGAGGAATAGTACCCCATCTACTATGTCAACAGGGTCCTTCATGATGCAAAATTAAGGTACCCTAAGTTGGAGAAGCATGCCTTAGCTCTTTACATGTCAACTCAAAAGTTAAGGAACTATTTTGAAGCACACACCATAATAGTAAGAACAGACTTCCCACTAAGAAAGATCCTCCAAAAGCCAGAAACCTTGGGTAGAGTGTTAGAATAGGCTGTGAAGATAGGAGCCTTAGGGGATAGATATGATCCCAGAAAAACTATGAAAGCCTAAGTATTAGCAAATTTGATTGTTGAATTAACCCTAGTAAATGATGATAAGCTCATCCCACTTGAAAAATAGGAAATATGGGTTGATGGCACATAGTGTGAAGGAGGCACAAAGGTCGGTATAGTGATTAAAGGTCCCCAAAAGATCACCATCAAGTATGCAGTTAGACTTGAATTTGCCAGCTCTATTAAGACGCGATATGGGGCCTTGATCAATGGATTGAAGTTTGAAAAGAAGGTAAGAGTGGAACATCTAACCATCTACAGTGACTCATAATCATTCGTTAATTAAGTGTAAGAAACTTTTAAAGTGAGGAATGAGGACCTTACCCCTTATATGGAGATTGCCAAATAATTGATGGATAAGGGTTGGACGATCGTCTAAGGTCCTAGAGAGGAAACAAAGGAAATTGATAAAATAGCAAAGGTAACTGCCCATGGAAAGATGGAAGGCCTGAGGAACATACCATTGGATATTTGGAAGGCACCCTTATCCTCAATAGAGCTCATTTGCCCTGTGCAATGGAAAAGGAGTTAGATGGAATGCTTGGTATAATGTTTAGTAGAGGTTCAACTCCTAGAGGATAAAAAAGAGGGTGAATGCATCATACAGAGGTCAAAGGAGTATAGTTGGTATATATGGGATCTATACAAGAGATTTCAGACTCATCCCTAGATTAGGTACATCCCAAAGTAAAAGGGAGAATATGTGCTACAAGAACTACATCAGGGCATATGTGAGGCACACAAGGCCAGTTCTACCCTTAATAAGAAGGTACTCCTACAAGGCTACTATTGGCCCACTATAATAGCTGATATGGAAGATCTAGTTAAGAAGTGCAAAAGATGGCAGGAGCATGCCAACGTGAAAAGGGCTCCTACTACGACCCTCTCACCCATAAGACCAATATGACCTTTCCACTAGTGCAAAATTGATATCTTGGGACCCTTCCTTTAGTCCATCAGGTAGAACAAGTTTTTGATCTTAGCTATTGAACACTACTCCAAGTGGCTAGAGGTTGAATCTATAGCTACAATAACACAAACAAGGGTGATAGACTTTGTTTACAAAGGTATAATGGCAATATATGGAATGCCAAGGATCATCACCACGGACAATGATAAATAATTTGATTCAAGTCACTTTAAATCCTTTTGCCAAGGTTTAAGGATTGACCATTGATTTTCTTCAGTGGCTCATTCCTAGACTAATAGCCAGACTGAGGTGACGAACTACATAATCCTCCAAATCCTGAAGAAGAGGTTGGATAATAAAAAGGATAACTAGGTGGATGAACTTAATGGCATTCTATAGAGCTTTAAGATGACTCCCTAAAATACTAATAGGGGAGACGCCCTTTTACCTAATGTTTAGAACGAAAGCCGTGGTACTTGTGGAGATCGGTCAACCTTCTTTTAGAGAGTAAATAAATTAGGATCTAGAAAGAAGGACATACCTAGATGATATGGAAAAACTATGGGATCTAGCCTATGCTAAGGTGGCAGCCTACAAACAGAAGATAGCAAGGTATCATGACAAGAGGGTGAAGTTTAAAGCTTTTAATGAGGGTGACCTCGTCCTCATGAAGGTAGAGCGAACCAGGAGGAATGCAGGAGTCGGTAAACTTCGACCCAATTGAAAATGCCCCTACAAGATCAATAAAGTGCTCAGACTAGGGTCATACCATTTGGAAGACATCAAAGGCAAGATCCTCCCACACTCGTGGAATGTATAGCACTTGAAAGTTTTCTATCCTTAATTGTATTTTTAATTTTCATTACAAAGATGTATTGATCATTGTAAATTCAATGAGTCTAGGCATATGATCAGGGCGTTAAGGAGATGCCAACCTAGTTAGGATGTCTGGGAATGCCTACTGATCCTAGTATCATGAATAAAAATAAGTTTTTCATGAATGGCCATTTATTATTTTAATTTATTTTAATAATATTAAAATGATCCAAATATCATTTTAACCAAAAGAGAGAATGGTCCAAAGACCATCCCCTACCTATGGCTTAACCTTAGAGAGATTGCCTGGCGAACTACCGTTTTTACTACTCTTACTTAGGTAAGCTAAACCGATTTAATGACAAGAAAGGGAAGTTCTATGAAACTTACTTTCATCCCAATGAAACGATAACCCAAGGATTGCCTCTGACTTGGGCTTGACAATCCCTAAAGTTAACATCTAAAAGGAGAGGATGGTCCAATGACCACCCCCTTTTTTCACTATAGGATGACCTATGAATGGTTGGATTAATTTAACATTATAATCTTAAGACCATCCAAATAATAAAGTGTGGAATAATGATCATCTTCTGACCAATATGGACAGGATCTTGAGATCGTCGAAACTATAAGGAAAACACTAAAGAAGTCATCTCTATTGTAATAGGGATCATCCTTTTGATCCCTAGTAGATGACGACCCCATACACCAATTTAGAGTCGAAAGACACGTACGCAATATCATTCATCAGTGCAAAATAAAGGAAAATAATCAAAGGGAAATATAATGAAAGAAAGATGGTCGACCCCTGAGGGTCATCATAGTAAAAAAAAACTTTCATTAATCAAAATGGGGTGACCTCGTGGACAAACCCTTAGGGATCGCTTCGTTACATTGCAAAAGAAGATATCAAATGTAGGAAAAATTATCCTAAGGATAAGTCCCTAAGGGTCATTTCGTTACATAAGAAAATAAGAAAAGTAGGAATTGGGGGTGCACTCCAAAGATATCACCCTTATAAAAAATATAAAGAAAAGGAAGAGGGGAGAGGGGGAATAAAAGGTTCTTTCATATCTCTGAAAATGGTGGGCAAGTCTTGAGAAGTGGCATCTGCCCCAACTAAAATAGCTAAGTCTTGGGCATCTGTTGCCACATACTCTAGGGTCGGGAGGTCACTATAAAAAGGATCATAGCATGGATCTTCTTCGTGGATCTCGTCCTTAACACTGGGCTCATCCTTTTTCACAGGAGCCTTTACTTAAAAAAATTTAGGATGTGGAGCGATGTTAGCTAAAGCCTAAGCCCCATCCCCAAGGTCTTCACCACTTCAGCAATTGGTTACTTTGTGTACTTTATCTGCCATAAAGCACTAGAGTTTTGCAGGGTCTCAACCTTTTCCTTTGAGGTCTCTAGATCATTCTGGCAAGAGACGAGATCCTCCTTATAGTTATGGAGGTTCTTTTCTAGCTCAGATTTGGACATCAGGGCTCCATCCAAATTTTGCTTTTGCTTTTTAACCTGCTCGTCCAAAGAAACCATCTCCTACTGATGAGCCTCTACTTTTTTGGCCAGATCCTCCTTCTCTCTGACCATGCTTTCTCTTTCTCATGAAGTCCTCATAGCTCCTATTAATGGGAAAGGCCTCTAAATAGGCCATATCAGTCATTGGGCTCATATTAACGGGCCAAATTTAATGGTAGATAAATAAGAACCCCTTTAACCTGAAAATTTACTAAGAATCTTATCAGCAACAGGCTTTAAATATTGAACACGAAGCACTCCAACAAAAAGAGGAACTCCTAAGTAAATAAAAGTAAATTTACCAATCTTGAATTCCATGTTTGAGACAAGCCTTGAGGCCCTACCGATAGTTACCACTTTGCCAAAATAGATGTAGGACTTTAGCCAATTAAAATGTTGACTAGAAAGATCTTCAAAATGACCTAGAAAATAAAAAAAAAACTGAATCGTATCAAACCTAATCGGACCAAAAAAATCAGGCCCAACCAACTAGGTCTAAAATGCACGCGTTCAGAGCAGACGCACATGTCTAGGCCCAAACTCATACGTTTCTGGCATGAATTTCTATAAATTTGGACTTTCAAAACTATTTTAGGATTCAACTTTTAGCTATTCTATTCCAACTTTTATCAATTCTGATCAGCCTTTCTGCACTCCAGACACCTCTAAACACCTTATAAACACTACAATTCACTCAAAGTTGCTCCTAATACACCAAATTTTCACCGAACAATTCTCTTTTATGGAAATTCATGTCAGTCCAGTAGTCTAGTTCTCACCACACTAGTTCAGGAAGACATCAACTAGTCATCTCTGAACATAACAAAGACTCGTTCCAGTTTCATGAATCCTTCTGACAAACTGATTCTGAAGTCTCGTAAATAAAAGGTAATTGGGTACAATATCTCTTTTCCCTTTTCGCTATTTATTTAATCTCTTTAAATCTAAATTAAGACATGTTTATCAGAATTTCATTTTTTTCTTTAAATGAACCTAATTAACCCTTTTAAACTGAATTAAAGCAATTTCATAAAAAAATAATTTTACTAATCAAAACTAAACTGATTAATAACCTATTTGGTTAAGAATTTTATTAACTAAAATTTGTTAGCTTTTAAATAGATAACCAAACCACCCACTTTGTTATCAGAACAACCCCCACCCTTTACGATAGGGGAGAACGATGTAAGGTTTCATTCCCATTCAATGGGGTACACCGACAAGCCTTCTAATGGCTTTAACTTCAGAACCTATTTTCTTTAGTATGTCTTATTATTTATTTTATCATATCTATTATTATTTTGTTTACTGTCATTATTTGTTTAGTTTTCCATATTTTCCATTATTTCATGTTGCTATTATTTCAATTGTGGATTTGTATTGGGAAATGTGTGACTCCCCCAGATCTGAGGACTAGAGAGGGGATCCCCTTATTATTTGTTCATTTTTACGATATAATCTAATTTAAATGCTTTTTTTATGTGTGCCTTCCCTAGAACCTGAAGTGGGCTAGAGGAAGGACTCCTGATTTATTTCCTAGTTTTATAGCTTTATAGTTTTCCATGCATATTTTTAGCCTTCTCATGCAAAATAACTTGACGTGATTATCTGTTCATGCTTCACATAATATGTCATGCATACATGAAAATCAAATTTAACCAAAATCACATTTTCTTAAGCCAAAAGTTGTTTATTAAAACTGGAAAACTACTTTTTTAAAAATTGTTTTTATCAGATCATGAATCCTTGAACTCAACTTTGATTCGAGGGCCAAACCTTTTCTAAAATTGGACAAATAATCAGATTTTCTAAAGATGGAGTTAGTCAAATTGGTTTCTTAATTACCATGGAAAAAATCATTTTCTTAAAGAATAGGTGGCGAATCTAAACAACTTTACACACCAACAGACACATGTGGATGCACAAATGTGGGACTTGTCCACAACTGTGATGCCATGTGCGATCTGACCCCTCGTGGTTGGTTTCCTCGAGCCATAAACTCGAAGGTATACTGGAAAATCTCGCGGACTCCAGACGAGGCTTCATAGCTGGCAACTCCACTGGAGATGACTAGAAAACTGACACAAAAATACATAAGTAGATTATTTTCTAATAAAATAATATCTTGGCTTAAGATTGCATGAAAGTAAGTTTTGATGCATCCCTTAACATGATCCTTTATTCTAGAAAAACATAGATAGACAGTAACATCGAATGAGCTTCCTTCCATAGGACTGCTTTGTCAATAGTGAAATCATCCAACTCCAAGGCGTACCCTTTGATCCTTTCGGTTGGGATAACGAGGTTGCACATACTGCTGAACCTACACGAACCTCCTTGGTTTACATGTGGTTAGATATATCGCACCTCTAGTCGTTGGGGATCCTTTAAACCACCAAGCTCTCATATAATGATTAGCGTTGACCCTAGGGCCTATGTACACTAAAAGTCACTAATTATCACTTGTCATCATGAAACCTTTTTTATCCATCCATACATGCATGCATGCATCACTACATCTAAAATACTAAAATTTAACAAAGTGAATTGTTCCACCCCAAATTCTATAAAACACTTACCTTTTTCATACCAACCTGCCTGCTACAGATCTTATCCTTTTCAAAAGATTATACCTTACCTTTTCTCTTATCCAAAGGTCACTATGTCAACTAGAGATATCCCACCTCCCGCTACCATTGCTGCTAATGCCACTGCATCAAATGCTTCACATGATGACATTATTAGACTTTTAGCTAAAATCTTGAAAAGCTAGAGGAGGATATGAAAACTCAATAAGAGACCTTCTCTGTAATGATGCAAGCTTAAGAACAAGCCATTCTGGGTAAAGTGCAAGCCATGCTAACTCAAGTTGGGATCTAGCCCACCAATCATGCTTCCAACTCTAGCAAGGAAGTAATAGGTGAAGAAGTTATCATTCTGAATCCATAAACTAGTTGTGGAAATAGTAACCAAGGTCTACTGAGGATCCTTTCCCAAAAGGGGTTGAAGATCATCCACTCCTCATGACTATGGCTAAAAAGTATGAGGAAATGGAGAAAACTATGAAGTCCTTGAAAAAGAAAGAGAATGTCCTTGATGTGAAGGCACTGAGTCCGTTCCTAAATGCCAGGCTCTTGCCTAAATTTTAGATGCCAAATATTGAGAGGTTTGATGGCACCACCTACCCCCAACACTCATCTGAGAATTTATGATGGTACTTTACACCTCTTGGGTCTGGAAAGCGAGCTCATTGCTCAACTTTTCCAGTAGTCACTTATTGGCATGTCTTTAAATTGGTTCATTTAATTAGAGGATTCTAAGAAAAAGACCTAGGAATCCATATGTAATGAGTTTGTAAAATAATATTCTTATAAATAAGAGATTGATGTTTTAAAAAAAAAAAAGAGATCTTGAAATAATAAAGCAGTTTCCAAAAGAAATATTTTCTGCTTTTATCACTGGATAGAGGAATAAGGCCTCTTAAATGGGTAACAGACCAACTGACTTGGAATAAATTGACATCATTGTCAATAATTTGCTATATGTGTACCAAGATAAGTTGATAACACAATACTTGCCTGACTTCAAAGCATTTGTGAATGTTGGCACTCTCCAAGAAGATGGGGTTGAATCTGGCTCATCAAGGATGAAACTCAAACCTCATCCACCCATTTTAAGAAAACTAGTAATACCCAGAAAGAAGGAAAAGTTAATGCAAGCTCGGCCCACAAACCCCTTCTGATCCAACAGAGGGAATTTGACAATTTAAGGGGATTAACATTGAGCTATCTCCTGAAAGAATGTTTATAAGAGGGTTCCTTCCAACCATTGGAGCCCAAGGCCATTCCTAATCCACTGCCAAAGAATTTCAACATGTTTGAAAGGTGTGATTACCATCAAGGGCCAGGCCATAAAATTGATGATTATAAGGCCCTTATACACAAGATACAAGATCTCACTGATGCCAAGGATCTCTTATTGCCTATTGCAAACATTGGCACCAATCCCTTCCAAGAGCACAATGTAAATGCAATATTGAATGAGTTTTTGGAAGGGGATTTGATGAAACTTATCACTGATGTTATGCTCTTGAGTAATTATCATTCCAGTAAAGAAGATCAATCTTCCTTAGAAAGGTCCTTCTCCCTAAATTGCTCACTTCCTGTTTGCTAACCTTCCTTAGGGACGTCAATCCCTAATGACTACTATTGTGTTATCATCAACTTAAGTCATTTAGGTGAAGAAATAGATGCCAGTACTAGGAGTGGTAGAATCACTCAGGCACCTGTTGCTCCTCCACCTACAAGCCAACTAATGGCTTAATCTAAAGGGACTCCTGATCCTGATCCCATACTTAAACAGCTCAAAAAAACACAGGAAAAAATTTCCATTTGGACTCTACTCATTTCTTATTATCCTCACTGCCAAGCTCTTTACAAGGCACTGAGCCAATGCCAGACTCCAATAGACATGTCTCCTGAAGCTTTGGTTGCTTCCATCACCAGTGCTACCAAAAGGTATCTATTTCCTTTTTTGACAATGAGATCTTAGATGGGGAGCACACAATGATGTCCTCTACATTACTATCATAAAAAAGGAGAAGAATGTCCTAATGACTTTGGTTGATAATGGGTTTGCACTCAATGTCTGCCCACTGAAAGTTGTAAGCTGCTTGGGGTTAAGAGCTATTAATTTTACCCCTTAAGACTAAATTGTCTAGGTTTATGACAACTCAAAAAGAGAAGTTATGGGGGTGGCAACTCTGACCATCACTATGGGCCTAAGTACTTTTAAAGTACCATTCTAAGTCATACATGTGCCATCCTATTTTAACTTGCTTCTGGGAAGCCTTAGATTCACCATGCCAAAGATGACCCATTGACTCTACATCAAAGGGTTAAATTCCTACTGAAAAACAGAATTATTACTATCAAAGCATATTTGTATAGAAAGTCTAATGTTCTAGACACAGTTCCCATCTTAGAAATCTAGCCAGAGTTTTTGGCATATCCTTTATCTGACTTCTCATTTGTCTAGTTCATCCATACAATTGAGAATCTGAAAGAGGCAATTGCTCTAGACTTCGACTAGTACTGCAACCCAATGATTAGGAACATTATGAAGCATATGGCCTACTTCCTGGTTTGGGACTTGTGGGAAATCAACAAGGAGATGAGTCTTTCAATGGCTTCAAATTTTCTACTCCTTTTGTCATGGGTTACCATTCAACAGATGAAGAGATTGAGGAAGAGAAGGCCAAAGCTAAAAAAAGGTTTATAATAACCAAGAAAGGGGGAGAAGCTGACATCCACATGAGGCCTTATTTCAAAACATTGAATGGATACTTTATCAAAAAGGGAGAGATAGTTCCTTACTGTGTTTTTCTCGAACCATGGATCTGTCTTGTGACCTACATTAGAATTTCTAGATTTAATTTGTATTCTGATGTGAAACTGACCACTGAAGATTTCCAGCCCATATACTATTTGGGCCATGACTATGAAGAGAATATGGAAGCAAGCCTTTTTGGCAAGATTGTTGTCCTAACAGACAATGAGGAGAAATTTGACATCTCCATTCTGATCAAACCTGCAATTGGGAAACTAAAGAATTGGCACTATGACAACAATCCTATTGAAGCTGCTGAATCCGAGATAAAATATGAGTCAAAGACTGAGTCTAAGTCTAGTATTGAATATAAGTCATCCTCATCAGAGTCTGATACTGATGTAACTAGTCCATTGAGGTTTAATTATGAATTTGATGTAATCGAGGACTTTTCTCCAATTTTTATTAATAAGACTACCAAATTTTCTTGTTATAAGTCCGTCTCTTTATTTTATTTTGATTTTCCAATTGATAAATTTAGCTTCAATCAAATAGAAAAAGTGAATAAAATAAGCAAAATAAAAGATGCAGTTAAAGAGTCCATAAATACTGGCACTCATGACATGCCTAAAAGTACATATATTGCATTTGCATACTCAAACAAATAGGATACTAAACCTGCCATCAATAGATTCAAAGACTGATTCGCTTAGAAGCCTAGTGACATGACCGAACTCAATCCAAGTATCGTCGTCCATAAGATCTCAACATACCCAGATTGCAAGCCTGTTAAACAAAAGCTTAGAAATATGAAACCAGTCTGGTCCATTCCAATCAAGGAAGAGTGTCCAAGTAAGTCTCTCAAAACTTCATCGAGTCGATTAGTTATCCGTCTTCGTTGTCAAACATTGTCCAGTACCGAAGAAAGATGGGAAAGTCATAATGTGTGTGGACTATAAAGGCCTATACAAGGCATGCCCTAAGGATGATTTTCCACTACCCTACATAGATCTTCTAGTTGATGTACTAACTGATTCAAAGATGGTTTCCTTAATCGATCTAGCCGTGGGATACAACCAAATCTTGGTTCATCCTCCAACAAGCAAAAGATAGCCTTTATCACTGAATGAGGTACCTATTGCTACATAGTAATGCCATTTAGACTGAAGAATGCTAGAGCCACCTATCAAAGAATGGCTACTATAGTTTTCTATTACTTAATGCACAAAGAAGTGGAAGTCTACATTGACGACATGGTCATTAAAGATGCTACTGCTGAATAGCATCTACAAGCACTAGAGAAGTTCTTCGTTAGACCTTAACAATACAATTTCAAGCTTAATATAAACAAATGAATATTTGGAACCTCATCTGGAGTGTTCCTCAGATACATGGTGAGCAAGAAAGGGTTTGAATTCAATCCTGCCAAATCCAAAGCCATTCTAGACATGCCACATCCTAAAACTGAAAAGGAGATAAGAGGCTTTCTAGGTCATCTACAATACATCAATCGGTTCATCCAATAGTTAGCAGACACTTGTGGACCGATATTCAAACTACTCAGAAGAATTCCTCTAAGAAGTTGAATGAGGAATCTCAAAGAGCCTTCGAACAGATTAAGAGGTACTTGCTGAATCAATTAGTCCTATAACCTTTTAGGCCTGGTCAACGATTATTACTCTATTTAATTGTCATTGAAGAAGCCATAAGGGAAATACTGGCATAGAATGCCCCAGATTCCTATAAGGAGAGGGCCATTTACTACTTGAGTAAGAGAATACTAGCCCACGAGCTCAAATACAAGTTCATTGAAAAAATCTGCCTAGATCTATTATAGGTTTGTCATAAGCTGAGGCACTATCTAGGTTCATACATCACAGATGTCCTTACAGACCAAATTCCACTAAAATATCTCATATAGAAACCTGTCCTAGATAGCAAAATGGCTAGATGGATAGCAATCCTAGAAGCCTATGACCTTAAATATGTTCTAGAGAAAATCATTCAAGGGTAGTATCATCACCGATCAACTGGCTGCTGCCCAATCGATGAACATTGGGAAGAACCAGAGTTTCTCAATGAGGACATTCTGCTACTACAAAATGAAACATGAAAGCTATATTTTGATGGAGCCTCCAATCATAAAGGTTATGGTTCCAGAATGGTGTTTTTTACACTTACCAGTGAAAGCTTGCCTCTGGCCATCAAGCTAGACTTCGAGGTAACAAATAATAAAGCCGAATTTGAATCATATGAATCTAGATTAGAATCAACTCTCCAGTTTGGCATTAGAAAATTGGAAGTCTAAGGTGATTCAAATCTCATTGTCTCCTAAGACTTGGGTAAATGGAAAATCAAAGAGGAGCAGTTGGTTCCTTTCCATAAGCGCCTCAAAGAGTTGGCCCACATCTTTGATGACTTATCCTTCCATTATCTACCAAGAACTCAGAACAAGTTCAATGATGCATTGGCCACCCTTGCATCTATGATAGAAATATGTGATGGGTTCATTATCCATCCTATTTTGATCAGCATCAAGTGTTAACCAAGATTCTAAGCTCACCGCATGAACATCCAAGAAGTCGAGGAAAAACCTTGGTATTGGTACATCTTTATCTACCTCACAAAAGGTGAATACCCTGAAGGTGCCACTAAGTTAAAAAGGAGAACCATTAGGAAACTGGCTAGTGGATACATCTCTAAAGGAAACATCCTATACAAAAGAACTATGAATGGCAGCCATCTCATATGTGTCTCAGACGAAGAGGCCAAAGAAATCATGGAAGAGATCCGTGGTGGGACAGATGGCAACCATATGAATGGTTGGGCATTATCCCAAAAAATCATGAACCAAGGCTACTATTGGCTCACCATGAATGGGGACCAAGCACGATTTGTCAGAAGGTGCCCTAAGTGATAAAAGTATGCAAAGCTCTTGAAGCTCTCCTCTTCACCTCTTACTCCAATTTCCACTCCTTGGCCATTTGCTGTTTAGGGTATTGATGTTATCGGTAAGATCTCACCAAAGTAATCTGGCGGCCATGAGTACATTTTGGTGGCCATAGACTATTTCACCAAATGGGTTGAAGCTACCCATTATCATGTTTTGGATTCAAAGAAGGTGACTCAATTCATCAAGACCAACATCATTGCGAGGTATGGTGTTCCACATGAGATCATATCAAACAATGGCTCCAACTTCTTGGAAGAGGTAGTCACTCTCCTAAGGAAGGAAAAGACTGAACATCATAAGTCTTTCCCATACAGACCCCAAACCAATGATGCAATTGAAGCCGCTAATAAAGCACTAAAAAATATGCTTTAGAAGATGATTAGTAATCACAAAGATTGGCATTTGCATTTGCCAAGCGCCCTCCTTGGGTACAGAACCACATACTACAAAAGCTTTACCATACTCCCTCATCTACAAAATGGAAGCAGTCCTTCCATAAAGTTGGAAATTTAGACAGTTAGAGTTCTCCAAGAAGCGCAGATCTCTGAACTCGACTGACAATATACCTATTATGATTAGCTCAATGCGATCGATGAAAAGAAGATGGGAGTTTTCCACCACACACAAAATTATTAGATCAGGCTTGCCACACATTTCAACAAATAGATTCGAAGTTGACATCTTCAGAAAGGTGACTTAGTCCTCAAAGAAATCAAAAAAGTCATACAAGATCCTCGAGGGAAATTCAGACCTCCTTGGAGCAAACCTTACATAATTAAGAAGATCATGTTAGGCGGAGGTGTTATCCTGATGGACGTCAACGATAATGAGTTCAACCATCCAATAAATCTTGATCAGCTCAAGAAGTACTTCATATAGTGTTCTTTTTACATGAGGATGCATTCAGGCATCACCATTTATGTAACAAGAATTATGTGGACTCGATTCTCCCAAAATTATCATGTACTTCACTTTTCAAAAACTATTATAAGGAGATACATTGGCAACCTTTACGGGTACTGTCCAAATCATTCAATAAAAATCAAATTTTCATCTCATTTTGGCACTTTAACATTACATGCAAGAGTTAAACATGAATAAATGAAAATTTAAAAAAGAATGAAACTCACTAAGCTGAAAAACCAAATGGGAAACTTAGACAAAATTTAGGGTACAACCTACTAGAATAAAAACCAAAAAGGCAATATAGGCAACAATCATGGCAGCTCACTAAGTTAAAAACCTAAAAGGGCAACTTAGGAAAAATAACAGCTTAAATAAAATAAAATTATTTATTGAAGTCTTATTCATCTATTGAAACATTCAAAACAAGATATCTGAGACAAAAAAGCAAAAAAAAGAAAGAAAAAAGAAGAAAGTTTTATTTTTCTAAAGTCTTAGTTTCCCAAGTATAAAACTCAGACTCAACCTTCAATCTCAGTAAGAAGAGCAATCCATTTTGCCTTCTACTTTGGCCAGCATGCCTCAATCCACCACTCAAGATACACTAGAAGCTTACCATGATCATCACCTGGAATAACCATTGCCCTCGTAAGGTCTCTGACCCAATGAGAGAGAATAGTTCTAGCCATTCGATCATTCAACAAGATTGCTTCAAACAGTGGAACATCTGAGGGCACATCCTGATCATGTCCCATCTGGAAAAGGACTCTAGCAGCCTGGTACCAAGTCACATATTGAAAACCAAGCAAATACAAATGCTTGTATCCTTAACTCCTTGGCATAAATTGCTTAATGGTGTACCATTCAGGCGTCCATAGTAAATCTGAAGGACTCAGCTCCATTAACTAGCTAATCCACTCCTTCTCAGAATCCAAATGGATAACAATACTATGAGTGCGATACCAAGCTGCAGAGTCATCTAGTCTATCAAGTCCAGGAACAATCTTGAGATAGTCTCTCAACAAGATCCAAAAGGAAATACACAGGTTAAAACAAGCCTCAAAACATACTAAAATAGACAAGCAGAAAAGGACCTAAGTAATTGGAGCAAAATCAGGCTAATAGACTAAGGCTCCCTTGAGTTGTAATAAGGATAAAGGCTCAGTTGTGTTTTAGCTAATATCATACCCACAACTGACTTACCTTCATCCATCTAGGGTATCAGCTCAACCACTTTGGCATCTCCCCATCCAATTAGGCCCATAAAGATATAGCATGCAGTCAAACCAAAGGCATAGGCCCTCAATCTTTGATCTCGCCACATTGGATCATCCTCCCTCTTTTCCCAAAACATCTTGGCAAAAGCAAACAAGTCGACCCAATCATCTTTCACTAAGCCTAAATCAGATTCTATGCTCAAACCCAATAACCTCTTGAATGAATTAAAGTAGCTTACTCATTCAATTGGAACAACCAGGTCATCTTCAGGACTCATACCAATCAAAAAGGAAAACTCCTCAAATCTCATCCATGCCACCCCCAAATCAAAATACGTGGTCAACAGGATCCCAAAACTGAATGCAAGTATTCAAGAAATCCCAATCAATTTTCACACCCTTATGTGCTGGTAGAGAACTCATACCATATTTACCGAGGTTGATTATGCTCACTTTGTCCAATTTCTTGCACCATCCATTCATTATGTGACTAAAGAAGGGTTTCATGTTGTTGGTAAAAAGAAAAAGAAACTGAATTTTTTTTTGAAAATAAACTATTTTTCTGTGATTCTTTGAGTAAAAATCAATTTTCGTATGCCTATTTATAGTGGCATATAAACTGAGGCATAAAACAGAGTTCGAAAGGTTGGAACAAGCGAGCCAATGCAAAATGCATGCATTCAAGCCCAAGCATAAGATTTTGTTGGCCAAAACGTATGCATTTCGGAATAAATGCACACGTTAAGCTAACAAATTCCATTTTCTCATTCGTCGACCCGGCTCGAAGTGATGATTCATTTTGATCTAATCCGATTCCATTTTTGCTCGATTTTCGGTCAAAAATATTCTTTCAAATTGAATTTTCTGAAGCAAAATTGTTCCCCAAAAAATAAAAAAAAAATCACGAAACAAAATGGAAATTTTTTTAATTTTCATAACAAATAGTTCAAATTACAAGTAAAATCATAAGTGTTTTTACAAAAGTCCGTAACTGGAGCCCAAATATAGTCAAATCATGCATCATCCCCATCATCATCCTCCTTCTCATCCTTGTTCTCATCCTATACGCCGCATCACCAGACTATCCTCAGCTCCCTATGACTCCTCTGGGTGTATAGTTCAACTAGAGTGGTGCGCAAGCTATACAAAGTCCTCTGGTGGGCATCAACAGCCTGCGCATGGATCACAGTGGGAACTTGCATAAAATAGATAGAAAATCATAAGTTGTTAATAGAAAACCATAAGATGAATCAAAAGGGTTCATAGACTCACTGTATTAAGAACCTAAGCAAAGTTCACTTGAGGCTCACCTGGCAAGTAACTGTAACCCACATGGTGGATTTAGCTGGCACCCATCACATCTGAATAAAATGCCAAATCCATAACATGAGGAAGTGTTTGCCATGACTGGCTGGAGCTAGTAGGCACGTGGGACGTAGAAGCACTCATGCCCGAAGAAGCTGAACTGTAGTTAGGTATAAACTGATGATTACTCTCACCATGAAGCATCCACCTATGGGTAACAGCAGCACTCTCTCTCAGAGCCTGACCTTAACTGATATGAAATGGGGGCATCCCAACCATCAAATAGGATGCCATAAAGTCTGGGTACGAACTCTCCCTAAGCAAGTTGTCCTCCTGAGCCCTACCAACTTTCCAATAGACCTGAAAGGCCCTGGACATCCTCTCCCTCATTTGCATGGGAGGATCAGTGGGTACAACCCTCTCCTCCGTGCACTGAGCCACCAAGGAAGAACTCCATCAGGATAGACAAGCCTATGAGGACCCGCTTTGAGTAAAAGTGACCCCAATGGATAGAGGGTCTACATTGTCCAATTGAACGAAATGAAAGGGTCTACAGATGACCTAAAAAGAGACAAACTAAATGTTAGAAATCAAAAAGTTGCAAAAAGAGTGAAGTTCTCAGAACATACCACAGTCACGGTGGCTAGAATATGCTTGTAATCATGGAATGAGAAGTTGACCTATTCTAGAAGACATAACTCTCTGCACCACATCCTACCTATTGGGAATGGAATCTGATCCTAAAGAGTGATCCTGGGGCCAATTTCCCGGATATGAGTGAAAGCTCAAAGTTGTAAAAAAAATGAACAACTTAGCAATTTGGTAAAAATAAAAGCATCAAAAAAATAATGGCAAGGGAAATACTAACCCCCCACACTATATCGGTCGTTGGGATAGTTGCCCCAATGGCAATAGACAAAAGGACCATCCCTCAATATGTTGTAGCCAGTGCGGCTCCTCCCCAATCACACTCACTGAGTCTGCTCAAATCCTCTAATGAGATCAAGATCTCTAGATCAACCTATCTAGACTCATTATATAGAAATATGGTAGATAGGATGATAAGTAAACAGACTCTAGCACCTGATGCACAGAGTAATGCACTAGGTCCATCCGAGATAAGAGATCAAAAAGGTCAGTCTTGGGAACCAA
>CAOJBK011966328.1:0-12067 GCA_948294925.1 Codiaeum variegatum
TCACAAATTTCCGTCACAAAAAATTTAGCGACGACTGTTATTGTGACGGTAATATTCCGTCACTAATCCGTCACTATGTGGTTTAGTGACGGATTAGTGACGGAAAATTCCGTCACTATATGACTGTTTTTTGGTAGTGTACTTTTCTGTGAAGTGTAAACTTTTTGTATGATCAATAAAAAATTGTACAAAAAAGGTAAAAAGTTTTAGCTTAATTAGAACAAAAATTAAATTCCAAAAACTCATAAATGTGGAAATCCAATCTCAGTATTGGTTCAATAAAGGAGAGAAAATATGAAAATCAAACAAAGTGAATTAACAATTAAGGCTTGCTGACTTTGTCAGATATAGACGCAGATTTCCTAGCAACGTATAAGCAATTAAAACATTCAATTAATTAAAATGATCAACATAATTCGGTTGATCAAATGAAATTGAAACAAAAACTTGGAATTCAATTAGTAACATTAAAAAAAATCAATTAATTGGAATGCTAAAAATTTTAAAGTTCAATAATCAGATTTGAAAATTAAACCTCAAGCTTATTTGACAAGATTTATTTATAAGATTTAACAAAAGAGATGGAAGAAAACTTACCCATTGATTAAAACCAACAAACTTGAATCCCTATCGAATGGTTGCTGCATTTTCTAGAAGAGAAGGGTTGAAACACTTGATAATGGTGAACGACCTGCGTGTTTTAGAAGAGAATGGATGGATCGATCTGTTTGTGGTGGTGAGCAGATGTTTATATTGCATGAAAATTGACACGTTACCTGTAATCAATAACCAACTTGAGAAAGAATTCATGAGAAATGAGTATGAGATGCGAAAGATCATGGCCTAAGATTTTGGTATAAAGAATGTTAACAAGGCTACAGTGTATGCCATACATAAAGCTTTACAACTTTCTACATAAAAAGGTAATTTGCATAATGTTGATTTGATCATTGAGTCTAATTCCTTAAATGCCATTAGATGTATTTAAGGAAAATCGGATTAGTGTCCATGGAGAATATGGAAACTTATGCTTGAGATCAGTGAGTTGGTGAAAGCCTTTAATTCTATGAATTTTATTCACACTTAAAGAGGTTAATTGTTTTGCTGATGGTGTTGCTAAATTGGGATGGTCCAGAAATGTGGATTTTATAGCATACCTTTAATTTTGTCAAGACCCATTCTCAGGTTTTATGGACAGTTGGACATTATCTTCTCAGGTTTTAATTTAGTTAGTGGTATTATTTTGGTCATTCCTCTTTATTTTTTGCTGATATTGTTTTTCTCTATTTACTTGATGGGGATTTTTCACATAGAAATCAGATGGCTTAGGACTGAGTGTATGGGGTGTGCCTGTTAGCATGTGTTAGTTGATCGCTAGCTGATACATATGTTTTTCCTTTCTTTATAATTAATAAATTCATTTTTACTATATATATAAAAAAAACTATGCTTCTTTATTTTTATTTTTTTAAAAGGTGTTAAATTTAATCTTTGGCAAAAAAAAAAAATTCAATGCATCAGATCTTGATAGTCAAGTTTATTTCAGATCTTGAGTCTGAATCTTATGAACATTCGACCCATATTAAAAAAATTCATTTGTAAGGTTTTTTAGAGAATTTTACAAAAATATGTCAAAATATAATTAATTATAAGAATATTTAATATATTTTTTTAAAAAAAATATTATTTTTTATTTTTATAAAAATATCACATATACATAATATATATCTAAATATATGTATCTATCATATAATTGTCAAATATATGACAATATATATATTGTAAGGTAAATATTTGTCCAAATTGACTATTAGTATATTGTTTTTAAAGGATGAATGATATATTTATTATCAGCTAGTGACATTTCTTATTTTGAATCCTTTTAAATAATTAAACATTTATATTAATAAAGTTAAATTATTGTTATGGAATTTAATGATAATTATATTGTAATACTCCAAAAAATTGGTGTAGTGAAAAAAGGTTAAAAAAATTTGATAGTACTACTTATATTAATAAGGTGTATTTTTCTTTTGAGAGTTCATTCCTTAAGAACTCTAAAATTAAGCGTACTTGACTTATAACAATTGAAGGAACAATGACTTTCTGGGAAGATTCTTAGGATGTGGGTGAGTGATGAAAAAACCCATTAGAATAACATATGTTGGTTTGTGGGCCAATCCATAACTCTTTAGTGACACTTTTAGCCAAGGGAATGTTCGGGGTATTACAATATAGTATTAGAGCGACCCTACGACCGCAAGTTGTACCTATGGTTGAAGAGCTTTAGGGCAGTTGTCTAGCAGGCGACGATTCTGAAACTATATGAGATGTGGAATGCGCAACGAGTACGCTGCATTCTATATATGGGGTGAGAGTAACACTCTAGAAATTTGGTGATAGTGAAAAGAGGTTAAAAAGGATAAGATTGTTGTGCACCTTTGTTTTGGTAGCCCATTCCTTAAGAATTCTAAAGTTAAATGTGTTTAACTTAGAGCAATTTAAGGATAAATAACCTTCTGAGAAGTTTCCTAGGATGTAGGTAAGATGATGAACAATTGATGTGAATATAGTAATCTTTTCATAACTTTAGCGGAAGTGTTATAATTTGGCCAATTTTTAAATATTATGTGTATTTGTAAATTAATAAGGCCTCTTTGCAAAAACTTATAAGATCTGCCACTATCTATCATGGCTTTCGATAACAATAAAAGACATAATACTAAATCAAAATCAACCAATCAATTTATAATTATAATCAAACAGTAAAAAGATGAAATTAAAATTGAAAAAAACTTAAAAACTTTCCTCTCATTCTTATATCATCTAGAAAGAGATGTAAAAGAATGGGTTTTGTTTTGTAAATCGCCCACAGATGAATGTGATCTGATAATGAAGAACAAATTGAGAAAATTAAATTCTTTTAGGACAATAGATTAAGTTTGTTTTTTTTTTAATCTTAGTAATCCATGTGGACTCAATTTTTCCAGCACTCTACGTGTAAGGCAACAATTGACTTGTTAAATTATGTCAAAAAAGAGTTGTCATAAGGCATGCGACATTCACAATTTAATGTCCAAACCTCTTGGTAAGCGACCGGTGAAAAAGAAAATAAACCTTAATGATCAAATTGAAAAAATTTTAACGGTTAGTGATCAAAATGCAAAATATTATAAAGCTTGGAGATCAATTCATCCTAGTCAAACAATTTAATCCATATGGCAGTTGATGTGTTGCATTGTATTAATGTGGTAGTTGACATGTCATGTTAATGTGGTAGTTGACGTGTCATGTTATGCTAGCAAAAAGTTGCCACATAGCATGTCACTTCAACAATTTCAACATCTAAATTTTTAAGTGACCAACCTGTAAAAAAAATTAAAACTTTAGTGACCAAATTGAAAAACTGTTATGGTTAATAACCAAAATTAAAAAATAGTATAAAGTTCAATAATCAATTTACCAATTTACCCTCTTATTTGCTCAGGCTTGGATCTTAGCACTCCATAAATAACTATTCACATGCATCAATTCACAACAAATGTGACGTTAGTGTTCTTTTTTAACATATCTTTAATAGTCTCAAACAGCACATATTAGTATTATATTCTTTTTTTTTTAAGCCATATAGTATTATATTCTCTTGAATATTTATAAAAACAACTTTTTAAATATTAGATTTGTCATTTCGAACTCAAATTTATGGGATTGTTCACTTTTTCTTTGAGAGGTATTGGATTGTTCACTTTTTTTTTCTTTTGAAAATAAACAGGATAAGGCAAGGTATCATAAGATGCATTAAGATATTCTAATTAGACTAGCACCTCTGTAGAATCCACGATCATGTGTCTGTCCAACCTAAAATATCATTGATAATAGGAGTAATAAGACGAGGAGGGCACAAACTCACCCACTCTTGTGACCAGACATTGAACTTATAGAGCGAGCTAAAGAATGAGGTGCCCCGTTAGCTGATCGTCTCACAAACTTAACCTCAGAGGCAATCAAAGACCTTATAAGGCATTTGCAATCCTCAATTCACATACCACATATAGAATTATCAAAACTACTATTGTTTAAAGCTTAAATTAGAACTAGAGAATCAGTCTCGAAAATAGTAGCAAAAAATTGTTTCTTTTTCACCCACAATAAAGCTTCATGGAAGCTCATTGCCTCAACAATATTTTGATTTGTCAAGTCATGAAATGGAGCTGCTCTAGTTTCCATAACTCACCATTAACATTCCACACAACATAACTCAAACCTGTGTAATTAGAATTCCAAAAAACGTTGGCATCAAAGTTACATTTATACCACCCGCTTCTTAGCTTCATCCAACATGAATCAATCACCATTGCTGCTGGAATATTAGTTTCAGCGTTTATGTCCTGTGCTTCAGCCTATTGTCATATATAGTTGCTTGAAGATACCACAAGTTGGGAAGGTTGGCTGCATTTGTAATCCCACAAAATTAAGTTTCTATTCTTTCATATAGACCAAGTCATCATCATCATTACTGCAACATATTTTAATGGTTTATTTTCTAACAAATCAGAGAACCATTGATGCCAAGAAAAATTCAAACCATTACTATAAACAAAAGCAATTAAGGACCAACACTCTTTAGCAAATTTGAAGGTTAGCAAAGCATGAGTCAACGTTTCAATATCATTATCACAAACTGGGCAATGAATAGTTACATTCACTCTTAAAAGAATGAGATTGTCTTTTAATGGTAAAAATTTTTTAATAGATATCCATAGGAAAGAATGAACCTTAGGGGGATTTTCAATCACCACTGATTCGACCAAGCACCTTTTAAAAGAGGATGGGCCATAGATGGAGTGAATTCACACCATTTAGTTGCTTATAACCACTAATTAAGGACCAAACGCCTTGATAAGCTCATTGCTTAACAACTTCTGATCTATGGGCTAAAACCGAATTGCATCTATATACCTGCACAATGAGCAACAATGAGCTAAGAGGGTCACGCGTGATGCCTGGCAATGGTCCTCCAACGCCCAAGTTAGTGATGGATTTATATGCCTTAGGCTTACTATGAGCCCTTTAGAAATAGTGAACGTACCTTGAAAAGTGTGACATCATAGGCTATATATAGTAATTTCTTAGGCCACGTGGCACATTGTGAATGGTCCACATGGAGGCTCTTGTGCAGAGCACGACATAATACTTATCAAGAAGAGGGACACGTGTCATTATTGGGTCCTTGACACGTGTTCGAAGCAAAAGGGTCGAAGGTGACCTTCGAGGTTTACCTTCGCAGTATTCCACGTACCTTCGGTAAGGGGCTGATGCCTTCTATACCGAAGGTGCCATGGACTTAGGCCTCAACCCACTTACTTAGGCTTTTGGATGCCTTTGGAGCCCAAAACCTCTAGGCCCGTACTAGATAGACCCGTATCAGTGGCCCCCTTTGTTCATAAGAGGTTAAAGGATTTCCTAATCTGAGCCCTTTATTTGAACAAGAATTTTTCTTCGAGGTCTATGCTTCGCTCTTTGCTTCGTCGAGGCTTTTCATGTGAAGAGTATTATGATTGCGTGCCACGTGCCCTTTTTTATCTGAAGTATTCTGCCACTTATCACGCTTAGGCTTGCAACGGTCGAGAAGCTGAAAGTTCTTATAGAAGGTCCCCTATGTAACCTATCATTTTCTACCGTTTCCTTTGATCTCTACAAACTCTTTCTTCTTCTTCTTTGCAAGTTCCCAAAACTTACCAAATTCTTGCTATCAAATGGATCGTACTCGCCCTGCTCCTGCTCCCAAAGCAAGTTCAGTAAGTAGAGAAGAATTCATCATTAATTCCTTAGTTCCTGCTAGGCAGCGAATCGTACCCAGATTTAAAATGAATTGGGAAGCTCTCCAACCCAAACTTGACAGTATTTCTCTTGAAGTTTCATTCATTTTTCCATCTCCTTCCCACCACATCTTCCATGAGGATCCAGTACTGAACATTCCAGTTGGCTAGAGGGACTATGTCATGTTTTATGACCATATGCTTCAAGGCCTCCTCCTTCCTTCCTCTGATTTCTTTCAACAAGTCTTTAGGCACTTTGGTGTGTTTCCTTTCACCACGCCCAACTCGATCTTGGACATCCACGGATTTGAAGTTCTCTACTATTTCCTGGGGATTCTATCTCCCTCGATGGAACTCTTCCAGACCTTCTACCAGTTTGGGTCCAGCCAGGGTGATACTGGTATTTTCATGTCTTCGGGGAGGCCCAACAGGAGGCTCTTTGTCTCCACACCCAATAAAGCTGATGAGTGGAAGTATAGATTCTTTGGGCTCCATTACACTGGTTCCCGTGAGGAGGGGTTAGGCTACGACGGTGATTATTGCGAACCCCGCAGGCTTCCTGCCAACCCTCCACTCACCAAGGATGATAGGATGGACCTTCTTTCATTAATCAGGATCAGTGTCCTGGTTAACCTGGAGGGTTTATGGTGCAGCAGCTTCCTCGTTGATAAAGAGGGGCATCTCATTGCTCCTACTTATGTGGAGGCCCTGCTATGTAAGTAACAAAAACTGAGCAAATCTTATTGTCTTCATTTTTTGATGATTTTTCTTTTCTTTGGTTTTGCAGAAAAGCTATTAAAGCCAGTGAACGAGGACCTCTGACTCATGCTTGGGATGGAAACCTCGAAGGATAGGGCCCAAGCACCTCGTCCTTTACTGACGGGACTGATACCCATGCGAGACCTCCAGACTGGTCAACTCTGTCCTCGCACCAAGAAGAAGATTCAGAGAGCAATCCTCCATTTGAACCTTGAAGAAGTCAAATTCCTATATTTGGCCCCCTTCTATGATGATTAGCTAGCTACGGGGAGCAAGAAGGCTTCACTTTGTCCTCAGAAGGATCGTCACCGAGCAGCCCCTCATCCTAGCCCAAAATGCAAAATTTCAAAATCGATTAAAGGCGAGGGGCCTCTCACCATTAAGGTGGCTAAGCAGAAATTAGAGAAGGCTCCTAGATCCCCTCATGTACTGAAGATTAAGCAATCAAGGCCTACTCAAACTCCATTTCCTCCTGCCCCACCTATTGTCGAACTCGCTCTTGAAGTCCTACCATCATCCTCTGCTCACCCTAAGCGCCTCTTTGGTTTTGAGAAGAAGAGGCTCTATGAACCCCTACCACTAGTTAAGGAGTTCGAAGATAAGATTCAACAGATGCCTCGATTCTAGAAGACGATGAGGGGTTTCATATGGATGATGGAGTCCCTTGCCACCAGCCAGGCAGAGTTTGGCGGGTTCCTGCATAATTTCTACACCAACTGGCCTTTGTCATTTCCTGAGGATAGTCTTCTAGAGATCTACCACTTTCTGTATGACTAGAGGGAGGCGTCTATGAGGGATTTTTTAGAGATGGTCTTCTCATTCCCTATTGTTGCGTGCGAGGGTGGCTCTTCTACTGCTCACCCTTCCCAGCGCCCTTCAGGTAATCTTCTCGACTCATTTCCTTCCTTTTCCTCTTCCTCTTCTTCTTCTAACTCTCGGGAGGTATTTCAAATCTTCGAGAGGTTGAATAAATCTCAGCAGGATAAGCAGTCTACTAAGATTACATCTCCTATTGAGGCCAAGCCTCTTCGAATGATTCTTCTTGATGGCAGAGGAACGAGGAAGATGAGAGTGAATCACTCAGCGAGGAGGCCCTCGCGAGGGGCTGGTAAGTCCCTCTGCTTATTTTCTTATTTTATACTTTATACTTAACAATTGTTTCTTTTACAGCTTCCCAAAAGTCTTATGAAGGGTGTTATAAACTAAAGGCCAAGGATCCTCCATCCTTGCCCCTTCCTATTCAACTACCTTCGGTACCAGAGGTAAGTTTTTTTTTCTTGACCTTATTTCCCTCATACTTGGTCATTTTCTCATTTATTTGCTTCATTTTGTAGGATACCGACGCTGTTCTCCTTGTCAAGACCTTGCCTTGCGACGAGGTTGAAAATGCTCCTCCCTCAACACTTCCCTCCTAGAAGGCCGAGGTAAGGAAAACCCCTCGTCCCTTTTTTTTTTAGGAAAAAGGACCTCCGATTTTCACTCTTTTCACTTTTGTTTAGGTTGATGAGGGTGCACTCAATGCTAGTTCTAATGAGATAGAGTAGTTCGCTAAGGTTGTCAACACCAGAGTCTTATCGCCTTCAACCTGCGAGCATGATTAGGCCTTCTTTAATCTGTACCATGCAGGGTATGGTTCCCAGTCGATCGCAAAAATGTTTCTTTGCTGGGATGTACTAGAACCTACCCCTGTCGAGGGTACTAGGATGTCAAATTTCAACAAAGAGGCCTCCATACCGAAGGATGTCCCTGCTTCATCCCCTAACCGATGAATTTCTACTGTTGTTAAACCTACAATTTCCTTCATGTCCATTCCTCTTCCCGAAGGATCTATGGGTCTGGATGAGGATTTTTTCCATGAAAGGATGAAGATTCCCAAGTTCCTATGGATATTGTCTCAACCTCCCGTCTTCGTTTCTACCATTGAGGCCACTTTATCCCAAGCATGGGCTCACGAAGAAGTTGTGGCGGTACTTGTCTCTGATTATCAACAGATGAATACGATCCTTGACCTCCATACTGTGGAAAATGAGAATCTCAAGACCAATTTGGGGGTCAAGGATCAAGCTCTTCAAGATGTCGAGGTAGCACTAAAAGATCTTCAGGTTTGGCTTCAGGATAAGACATAGCTTGTTGCCTCCTTAAACCAACAATTAGTCAGCTCCTCTAATCATGCCAAGAGCCTCCAAGAGGACAAGGATGAACTTACCCGTGAGCTTAGTGCTTCGCGACAAGCTTTTAAGTCCCTATCAGAACAAGTGAAGAGGCATGTAGAAGGCATCCACCAAGCCATCAAAGACTTCTTCTCCTCCGACTGGCTGAAGAGGTACATCTTAAGGAGATAAGTGGTGTATGGAATGCTATGGCAAAATAAGACTATGGAAGAAATCCTTGCTAAGCATCCTAATGAGTCCAAGTCCTTTAAGATTCACAATTCGAATAGGGTTACCATTCCTGACTTGGATGAGTACTTGGCTACTCTGCCTTCACCTTCTTTGCCTATCTTAGATGCCCCCAAGGGGGATGCAGACTAGTAATTTTTGTACTTGTAAATTTTTCAATGTAACTTTTTACTTTGTAACTCATACTATGTAAAAACTAACGTAATCAATATCTTTTCTTAATTAAATTCATTTTTTTAATTCAATTTATTTTTAAGCGACGAAGCATTGCCTATGACCATTCATTTAAGTTTTACCTCTATCTCTGGCCTTAAGCTTCATAAAAGGTGGTCTTAGCCTTAAGGCTTTTCAACTCTTGTAAACTTTAAAAATCTAGTGTTTTTAAGTTTAAAGAGGATGAGATATTAAAATTCCCATGTAGTGAGACTAAAGCTTTTTTATGAAAATGGTATCTTTTACCTATTTCAATCGATTCGCCTTTCTAGTTAGGTTGGACTTCTTCACTTCACCTGTGGAGACTGCGTCACCCCCTATGCCAGTCAGGCTGGTCTCCATGCCTCCCAGTGAAGGTCCTTCACCAATCAGGCTGGTATTTTAATCTCATCTCTAGAAGCTTCATTGCCTCCCATGGAAGGTCTTTTGCCAGTCAAGATAGTCTTTTCGCCTCATCACTAGCAGCTTCGCGGCCTCCCAGGGAAGGTCTTTTGCCAGTCAAGCTGGTCTTAGAGACTCCCAGGGAAGGTCTTTTGCTAGTCAAGATAGTCTTTTTGCCTTATCTCTAGAAGCTTTGCTGCCTCCTAGAGAAGGTCTTTTGCCAGTCAAGCTGGTCTTTTTGCCTCTTCTCTAGAAGCTTTGGTGCCTCCCAAGGAAGGTCTTTTGCCAGTCATTGATAACACCATAAGGCATATAAGTAGAAATCATGAATCCATTTTGAGATGGTAACCATAGGTCCCTTCATACATCAACATAATCCCTATTACCAATAGCAAAATAACAGTTCTCACGCAACAATTATTGGTTGAAAAGAACTCCACGCCAAACATAATTTAGGTTGGCACCCAACTTCGTTTTCAAAAAAGAATTATTAGGAAAATAACGGGCCTTATAAACTCGTCATCAAAGATTGATCATTAACAAATATATACCACCCTTGCTTGGCAATCATAGTAATATTAAATTGTTGGAACCGTAAAAAATTTAGTCCACCTTCAGATTTTGGCCTGCACAATTTGTCAAAATTGAACCAATAAATTCCTTTGCCTATGTTGGAAATTGAATGCCAAAAAAATCCATTTATCATCCTCTCCAAGTCAATACATATTTGCTATGATAAGAGAAACACTCCCATCACATAAGTTGGATAGATTGAAGTACAATTATCACAAGGATTTCTCTCTCGGCTTTAGACAACATTTTTTCTTTCCACCCTTACAAACGCTTACAAACTTTCTCTTTAACAAATTGGAAGATGTCAACCTTATTTCTCCTTATAGAATATGGAGACTAAGATAAGAGCTAAGAAAATCTATCCTTTGAACTTGGAGCTCCGAACAAACCATTTGTTATAAATTCTCATCAGTATTGGGACTTGAAAATATCAATGATGTTTTCAAAATTAAACTCTTGAGTAGCCCCCTTCGTATACACCTTCAAGCACTCTTTAATTTCTTGGCACTCTTTCAAAGTAGCCTTAAAAAATAAATAGGAGTCATTCGCAAGGAACACATGTGAAACTAAAGGAGCTCTTCTAGAAACTTTCACACCATGGATCTTACCTAACCTCTCTTTATTAGCATTGAGAGTTGAAAGTCCTCTTACATAAATGAGAAACAAGTATGGGAATAATGGACATCCTTGTCTAATCCCTTAACTAGGAACAAATTGTCCCACCACATTGCCATTACATAAAGGAGTATACCGAAAAGTTTTTACACATAACATTACAAGGTTTATCCAAGCACTATCAAAACCCAGTTTTTACATCATACCTCTTAGGAAGGACCATTCCACTTTGTCGTATGCCTTGCTCATATCAAGCTTTAAGGCAGCTACACCTTTCTTGATGTGCCTCTTCCTATGCAGATGGTGCACAATTTCAAGCGCCACCATAACATTGTTTGTTATTAATTTCCCTAGAATAAATGCGTTTTGATTTTTTGAAATAACATAAGGAAGAATCAAACATTCTATTAGCTAACATTTTGTTCACTATTTTATATAGGACATTACAAGGGGAGATGAGTCTTAACTCTCTCATATTAGAAGGTTGTGAAGTTTTAGCTATCAACACAATAATTATATAATTTAAATCAGCTGGAAAAGACCCATTTCTAATAAAACTTAAGCACGCTTTAGAGACATCTTGTTTTATAATATTCAAGTATTTATGAAAGAAACCTGGACCCATACCATCTGGTCTTATAGATTTATCTGGATGCATACATTAAAAGCATCTTTGACATCTTTAGTTGTAAACGGACTAGTCAAAAACTCATTCTAATCATGCGTATGAAGGGAGACTTCAACGAGCCGCACAGCGGAAGCAAATTGGAAAGGCGAATCCCGCGAAAGATTCGCATTTCGATTTTTCAAAACTTTTTCTAAAGATAATACCTTGTTAAAACTCTTTTAACAAAAACAAGTTAGACAATGTTTCAAACTCTTTGAAACTATGCCCTAACCTAAGATTTTAGTAAATGCATTTTGCAAAAATCATTTGAAATTTCAAACACTTTGAAAAATCATTTCTATGCCAAAACCCTTTAAACATAAAGAGTTTAGTAATTTATCAAACACTTTGACTAATGTCTAAACCCTATAAAAGGCCTATAATTCAACCATGGATAATCTCACCAATTATGTGCAAAGCACAAGTTAAACAAAGAATGGTAAGAAGGAAAAATACCTCTCACCCTCCTTCCTTAAGCTCCTCAAATGCGAAGCCTCTAGCTTGAGACATATCGAGCTATCCCAAAAGCTTGTTCTCTAGTTCTCTTTAAGAAACTTGAATCTTCTTCCATTGGAATCACCCAAATGCTTGATTCTTGCTTCTTTACTTGAGAACTTGAGAATTTGAGGATGGCTTTGGAC
>CAOJBK011967300.1:0-10924 GCA_948294925.1 Codiaeum variegatum
CCCAAACAAGCCAGCCAGACCAGCCATTGTCTGAGGTGCAAGTAGGTTAGGTTGAAAATCTTCTCTTACAAGTCTTTGATCTTATTGCTCAGAAAGGAGGTGATGTAGCTGCAGGACTTCAGGAATGGCGACAACAACGCCATGTGCAGCATGCTCTCCAACAGACCCTACTGCTATCGCTGATCCATTACCCTCTGCCACGGCCCCCGTAGTGCCCTCCGAGCCACTACCCTCTTCTGATGCCATGCCATCTGTCGATCCCGATGATGACACTCAACATAGTAATGATTCAGTTTAGAGATGTTTAACAAATTTGAATATTTTATTGTATTGTATTTTATTTTAAATTTATTAATATTTGCTTTTAAAAATATAATGTTCAAATTAATTTTATTATATATATATATATTTATATTATTGTTGTTATTAATGTCGTAATTAATGAAGTAATTATTAAATAAAATTTTTTAGTATTTGTTACATAATTAATGAATAATTTTATTTGGTCAGTAAATTAGTGATACAATATTTTGGTCAAAAATGCATTTTTCGTCGCTAATGGGTCGGTTATTAATGAAAATATTACGGACCCAATATTTTAAATTACTGACAAAAAAATTGGGTCAGTAATTACTGACCCAATTTTTTGGTCAGTAACGGGTCAGTAATTAATTAAAAAAATTACTGACCAAAATTTTTTTACTGACCAAAAAATTACGTAAGTAATTACTGACCCAATTAATTTGATCAGTAATATTTAGTTTTGTGATGAAAGAAATACTGACCTAATATTCAGATCAGTAATGCCATTTTCGGGGTCAATAACCGCAGTTACTTACCCCGTATTAATTTTTACTGACCCGAATATTGGGTCAGTAAAAATTAATATTTTTTTAGTGTCAATTTAGAGTCCTTAAATTAATTATCAACTTGGAAAAACTCAAAATTAGTAGAAAATCCTAAATTTATAAGCCCTAATTAGGATTTTTTTTCCAAATATTTTTAAATATTAAACTTCTATTTCTTAGTGTGTGTTCATTAATGGAAAACTATTTTCGGTTTTTCATTTCCAGTTTTTCTAATTTTCTAATTCTAAGAAAACTACTGAAAAAAATGAGAAAACATGATATTTTCTCTTTTATAAAATTTCTAATTATATTTTGAAAAATTGAATTTTTCACTTTTCTGTTTATAAAAGAAAATTATAGAAAATTATAAAAGTAGTTTTTCAACTTTTAGTTATAATCTGAAAAGTAGTTGATTTGAACATATTTTTTTAAAAATTTTTTCTGAAAAATTGTCCCAAATTTTCACAAATGAACACACCATTAGTGTCTGAGATTTATAATTAGAGATTTTCACAAAATTTAGTAAAATTAAAATTTATAAAATTAGAGTTGTATGTCAATTTTAGAGATTTTTTTCATATCGATTATTAATTTGGGGAAATCTAAAATTAACCAAAATCCTAAATTTATAAACTTTAATTAAGATTTTCTCAAAATTAAAAAAAAAAGTTTTTTTTTTTAAAATTTCTTAGAGTTTAGGACTCAAATTAGGAATTTAAAGAAAATTTCTAAAATTAACAAAAAAAATCTTAAATATCTTAACCCTAAATTAAGAGGATGTGAAAGTTATTATAAAAAATCAAATATGTGCTAATAATATTATAAGAACTTGTTACGAATAATGTGTTGGAAACCGAACCGGACCGAACCGAACCAATTTTTTTTTGGTTTAGATAATTTAGTAAAACGGTTCGGTTTGGTTTCAAAATTTGAAAATTCTAGTTTTCAGTTTGGTTTTTTATTTGGAAAATCAAACCGAATCGAAAAATCAAAATTTTATTAATATTTTATTAATTTGTTATATATTATATTTATAATATTATTCGGTTCGGTAACCGAACCAAATTTTTATAAAATGGTACGATTCGATTTTAGGAAATAAAAATTTCACTTTTTCGGTTTATATATATTTTGGTTCGGTTTGTATAAAATGGATTTTTCATGTTTTCATTTTTTTTCGGTTTGAACCAACTGAACCGATACTCACCCCTAATTATATTTTCAATAATTTTTTTTCCCCTATTAAAAAATTTATGTTCATTTAATTAGCAATAGACAAGTTTTTAAGTAATTGAACCTCCAACCATGGAGGTATAGTAGTATAAAACCACATGTCATGTAATGATACAATTATATACTTACTTTATTCTCAAATAAGTGGTCGGTTTGTTTTTCGTATCTAAGTACTAAAAATGAATTTATAAAAAAATATATTTTAAATTATAATATAAAAAATATATCAATATATTCGTCTCAAAAACTACTTTTATAATATTATTTTTTATAATTTTTTACTTATATATTTTAAAAATAATTAAAGATCAAAATTTATCATTTATAAGTATAATGACCATTTATTTCAAAATGGATGGAGTAATTTATTAGATAATGGGAAGTTCCAAATATGTCTTGAAATCACTAACATTAATTAATGCAGTTGATATTTGGTTAATTAATGCTATTTACACATCATATATATTGTTTCATGTCATTTTTATTCATTTAAACGCCCCCTTTACAAATCAATAAAAAAAAAAGGTAAATCCCTTACGATTTTTTTAGTGCTGATGCGTGCTGGTTTTGAAGGCCGAGGCATATCAGGTGCCCACAATTCTCCACCCCATAAGTGATGTGGTTTTGAGCGAGGAGTCGCCAAGCAATCAAAACATGATATAGCTTAATTATAATTTTCTCAAATGATGAGTTATCCATTGCATGATCCCAACACAAAAATGGAAGAAGACCAAGCGAGCCGAGATTAAAAAAGCATGACAAATTTCCATGGTCGATGATACATGGTGTGTTTTCATAGAGTCTGAATGGAACTCTTTTGATTAGATTGAGTCTACTTTCAAGACAATGAAACGGTCAGGGGTGGTCGGATGGGTGTCCGGCGTAAATCATTCGACAGTCAAGTCAGTTATTGTAGAGGAGTTGAGAGAAAGGTCTTAAAAATAAATTGTGTAGCTTTTAGTGTGTATGTTAAGTCTTACCTGAATAAGATGCTTTGAGGGTATTTATAAGGCTGAGCATCTGTAGCTGGGACACGTGTCCGTTTGAGCCCCCTGTAGTTGGGACACGTGTTCGCTTTGAGTAGTTTGCATGGTACCTTTGATGGGACTCTAACATGACCGGATGGTTGATGATTGATGTAGTCAGCTGTCTTTGTCAGATGTCCGAACTCCGAAGGCTGACAGACCAGATCTTTGACTGTTCGGAGGGTCCAGAGAGTGACTAGCACACTTGCAAGGCTCGAATTAATCCCGAACCCCTAGTTGGTGTCGAACCACAGTGATGTAGGACCGTATAAGTCAAATTTCCTATTTCTTTTCTTTCTCCTTTGGTCGAGTCATGAATTAATCAAGCTCTACTCTATTTTTTTATGACATCAAAGGGAGCGAATAAGCTCGAACCGAGCCCTAACTAATATGATCAAGACTAAATTTAAAATATTCACCAATATACCTACTCCCTCCGTCTACAAATAATAGACAAATTAAAAATTGATTTTTGTTCATAAATAAATATTAAATTAGGAAATTAAGGTAAAAAAAATAATAAACATCTAAATTTATCTCTGCTATTAATAGTACACAATAAATCTTAAATGGTACACAATAAATCTTAATAGGAGATAATTTGTGAGAATTAATACATTTTAATAATGATAATATTATTAATTTAAAATAAAATTATGATTATTTTAATAACTATATAAAAATTTTATTTGTCTATTATTTATAAACAGAGAGAGTATTTCATTGGTGAACTTGAGACATCAATCGACATCTTTTATGTATATAGTCTCGGCCCAAACTTCAGGTCATATTTTTAATTTGTACAAAAAAAATTATAAAATTGCATGAATTGATATCGATTATAAATTTGATCACTTTAAATAAGATAATTTTAAAAAAAAAATCTTATTTTTACTTATATATATACATATTTGAATTTGAATATTAAATTAAAATAATATTAAAAAATATATAGATTAATTTTTTTTTTATTTTAAAAATAATGGATATAAATGAAAATAAGACTTTGTTGTCTTATTTGATTTTTTATTGTTTTCTTTTCCAAATACACCTATTTTGTTCTTGAAGTTTCGGCCACGTGCCCTTCATGCCCTAATTTTGCCATGCACTACACACTTGGCTTTCTTATCATCCATTAAAATGAGTTATTATGAACTTGTGTCCCACTCAAACATCATGTAATGGACACAATAATTTTCCATGCAATGCTAAGATTACCCAAAACCGAGATTTTCAGTCTTGTCTTACACCACAACCGATAAAATGCAAGCTCGGTCAAAGAATTGAACCCTTGTGCTTGACTTCCATTAATTGACCGATAGTATAAGCTAGGCCTCACCGTTTGACAATTTAGTTTCGGTTTCAAAATCCCGTGCTCTCTTAATGTGACCATAACCTTATATTTTGAGATATTTTATCATTTAATTTAACCGAAAAGGTCATAAATTGATTTCTTTTTATCAATCAACCTGTCTTCACCATATATTAGAATTTGCACTATTAAGTTCTAGACCGAGAGAAAATTCATATAATTTAAAACTTTGCCCACGATGATGAATTCTTCAAGCGATTTGCTCAATTTTTTCCATGATGTCCAAGACCAAGCCAAAACAATAACCACTCGGCCATTTATTAGAATAGCTAATTTCTCCCTTTGATCGAGTACAACACTTGCTGGATAAAAATTAATCGGCCTCACCACATATTGGCGTATCACTCTATATCTTAACCGAGTGTAGAACTCAACTAGCCCACTAGCCGATTTTGAAATTTAATATACCTCCAAGATTTGTCATTTCTTTAATTGTGGCCTTTTAATGAATAGGATCTATTGTTTGAAACTCGGTCTACTATTATAAAATGGCAACACTTGAAATGAATTGAATTTTAAAACAATTACTTTGATCGAGTTGTAATGCTTTTTAGGATTTTACTTAGTGAATTTTGGAGCTCTTTCAAAATTGAAAACTAATATTTTTCCTTGGCTATTCCCGACCGGACCACCGTAATGAGTGCAAGACTTTCAAATATTAGCCTTTAATATATTTGAACTCAATCAAAATTGGTCACCGGTGAGACATTCTTTCATTTTGACACCGGGCTCTCAAGAACATTTAAAAATTATTTCAATAAATATAATTTTATTTTTTTAAAACATTTAATATTTTTACTTCATCTTTTATTTAGATCCAATTAATAAAACTTTATTTTGCTTTGCAATCAATAAATCAATCATTTAAAAATTTTATATTTTATTTTTGTCATGTTACAAATAAAAAAATTATTTTTAAATTAATTTTAATAAATATAATTTTTTGTATTTAAAATAAGTGCAAGAATTTATTAAAATTATTAAAATTTCTTTTATTCAGTTCTATCCCAATTGCACCAAATACCATACAAGATAAATATTTATCCTGTATTGTCCTGTGTTATCCAATCTATGCAACCAAATGCGTCCTAAATTCATAAGAACCAAAAGGATGCCACCAAGCTTTATATATGAGTTATGAAATTATAGAAACTAGAAAAGAAAAACTAAGATCATTAGTCTATTTTACAAGCCTCATCTTGTCAAAAGGTCAAGTGTTGAATTCCTAAGAAAACAAGTTTGGGCAATTCTTGACAAATGAGAAATTGGCTTAGAACCTTAGGTTAGCTCTCAAATTTAGTAATGTTTACATAATTGGGACCTATTCAAGTGATTGTAGTAGATTTTGATTTGATTAAGTTACATTTATAAACTTTCAAAATAAACAAAAAATCTATATGTTTAAAAGGACCATAAAACATGAGGAAGAATTCAAAATTTAAGATGAGATTAGAATGTGGATTATGCAAGAACACAATTAGTAATCCTTTTTTACTGAATAAAATTCGAACGATTCTAGAATCCACAGGAGAAAATGTTAATTTGGACTCCGAAGTGAAAGTTACAAAATTTTATGTAAAATCATGTTGTATCTAAATTCTTAAGACAATGATTTTAGAAGTCAATTTAAAGAAATAATAAGCATAAATCATGCTTAATTCCATGCATCATGATTTCAATTTGATACTGAATTGAGGTGCATTTATGTATGTAGAATTTTTGACAAGCAAACTAATCGCCTATTAGTCATCGCCGATTGAAGTTGAGGTTAATTATTCCATGCATTATTTTCTTTTGAAACTTCCATGCTATATTAATATATTTAAATTTTTTGATCTTCTACTCTTTCGAACTTCTAATCCCGTGATTAAAACACTATTCATTTCACGATAAACCAAATACGACAAATGAAAAGATTTCTAAATAAAGAAAATTGAATCCAAAATAAAATAAATATTTATTAAGGAAACCCATCTTGTATACCATGAACATTGTTTCAACTTTCAATTATAGCCTAAACTAAAACCACTTGCAATTTATGCTATGAACTTTGTAATCCCTTTCAAATCTACCAAACAAGATACGTGGTGCATGTTGAAACTTACTTAGTGGGTTACGTGGCGTGCTTCATCATGTGCCACATGTCTAGTTGGGTAGATTTGAAAGGAATTACAAAGTTCATAGCATAAATTGCAAGTGACTTTAGTTCAAGATACAATTGAAGTCAACCCAAAGTTCATGATATATGAGATGATTATCCCTATCTATTAGATATAAATGAATTTAATAAGAATTCAAATGAAATATTAAATAACCAAAAGTATGAATATGAGTAATGAGTTGGCCAATGATAATAGGATAAGCTTATATACAAGTCAATACTAGAAGAATATAAGGGTTAAATTACAAATCGAGTATTGAGACTCAAAATACAATTAATTGATAAGACTTGTTAAAAATGAAAAAGTGATGAATATACAATAGAGATTAGATGAATATTCTATTAGATATCAATGAACATACAAGCATACGATGATGAACATGTATCCAAGTAATGGAAATTATTTGAAATAACTATGAAGTTCTCGATTCTTGTACTTTATGAGTTTCCGAGATGTGATTTTCATTTTCATAATTCTTTTGAGACTTTGCACATAAAATAAGATTTCTTCTCGAAATCATGACTTGGAGAAATGTTTTAAAATATATGCAAATCCTTAAATTATTTTAAACTCCACTATTTTTTTAGTTCCGGAAAATCTTTTCACAAAATTCCAGTTGAAAACTACCAAGCTAGTTGTCTAATAAAAATTGGATTTTTTTACACCCATGAAAAAAAGGGAATGCATTTTTTAAATATTCTCTGAATATGCCTCATGTTTTAAATTTAAGAAGGATTTTCCCACAAAACTAATTCTAATCCCTATTTCATAAAAACTAAGAATTTAAAACATATAGTTTATTAAAATTCCATCTCCAGGACTATATTTTATAGATTTTCACAAAAAGTAAAAGAATAATTTTCAATCAGAATTTAACATTAATTTTTCATCTATTTACATATATATTCTAAATAGAGACTAATGAGTCTCAGTTCCTTTAGCCCACTACTAAAAGTATCAAACTGTTATCCATGGTCGAAAATTAATAGTATGTTGATTACGACCTACTTCATTCCTTCATAAGTCATGAATTCTTAAACACCCCAAAAGTAAAAAACTATTTACATTATTATTTTAAATAAATCACTCAATAAAAGTTTTCTTTGAAAATATTCTCTTAACGATTTGAAGTTGTTTTCAGATAAAAATTTCATTTTCACATAACGACATCTCATAAAGGAAATTTATGATCTTAAAAAAACCAGAAAGACATAATTCGACAAACCAATATGAATGAATCTTCAAAGCTTAGATTTCTTGATATGAACCTCAAGAACCGTGCCTTGAAACCCAATATCAATCACAGGAACCATCCCAAGAAAGTTCTAAAATATGTTTAAATAGAAGGATATAGACATCACACCCTAGAATAAATGAGAAGGAGGGTGATGAGTCTTGAGGTTTTTTTAGATGCCACACCATAGAATTAGTGATAAGTCTCAAATGTCCATTGAAGGACCAAGAAAATTAGCTTTTGACATCATTCCACGAGGAAGAGGTTTAATTCATTTATAGGTTTTTATATAACCAAACCTGAATTAGAAATCAAGATCGATACCAAATGATGGAAATCATCAATTTAGCAACCATAAACCCCAATAGCTAAGAAGCTATGATCTATATGGAATGCAAATTAACACTCTCTAACTAAATGAATACTGATTTGGATTATTCAAGATTGAAGTTTAGAGAAACTATTCTAATAACTTTATCAATGGAATATTATAGAGGAAATATAAACAAATAAGAACAGGAAAAATACCGATGGGTAGCCGCGCCAGCTCGCATGCTCATGGCAAGTCTACAACATCATGGCATTCGGAGTCGTCAAGGGCTCCTTGTGATCCATCAAAAGATAGTAAAAAAATGTCTAAGTCAGGCAAATCTACAGTAACTGCGGGATCAAGTAGATCGTCCGCACCAAAAATGTCATTCAGACCGAATTGATCATCCGAAGCAAACTGACTGGTGAAAGGACCAACACCAAATAACTCCTCCTTGGTGACACAAATGAAAATCGTCAAAAGAAGGAATGGACTCTCCCTCTAGAGACACATGCAAAAGTGTCGACAAATTCTCATCTTGAATGTCGTTGCCCAGTATCATTCAGAAAACTGCTTGTCAAAAGAAAAAGTCAGAAAGGTAGAAGAAGAATAAGCTGAAAGAAAATGAGTTATGTGACAAATGAAATCTCCAAGCCTTTTATTATAAGCAAAAATACTTTATCCCATTAAATATATTTACACTTATTAGTCACGTTTTTTACAAAATGAGACTGTTAAGGGGGGCATCTATGAACCTATATCTTTAAAACATAAAATCTGGCTCGTAAGTACGAGTCCAATGGTTCAAACCGTAATAAAATCAGACCTCGAATGAACCAACAAAAGTAAAAAAATTGAACCTAATTAGACCAGACTGGACCCAAAAAACTAGGCCCTTTTGTGAGGGCCCAAACACATGAGTTGATGCCTAAACACATGCATTTAGAGCTTAAAACATGTGTGAAGGCTCAACAGAAGCAGGAAAGAGAATAGAGAAAGATTCAGTTTCTGGTTTTAAAACTTTCGAATAATACTAACTTTGTTAAAACTCTTTTAACAAAATAAGGTTAGGCAATTATTCAAACACTTTGAAACATTAACCTAACCTAGGATTTAGTTACTCAAACATTTGTCAAAACTCTTTTGCAAAATCTTTAGAAATTTTCAAACACTTTGAAAATTAGTTCTATGTTAAAACTCTTTTAACATAGAGGATTTAGTCATTTATCAAACTCTTTGATAAGTTTCTAAACCTAGGTTTGGCCCATAAATTTAACTAAGGATATGATTACCAATTTATGTGCAAAACACAAATTGAACAAAGAATGATTAAAAGTATGAAATACCTTTTTCCCTCCTTCATTAAGCTCTCCCCAAGTGCGAAGCCTCTAACTTGAAATATACCTAGCTTTTCCCAAAAGCTTGTTCTCTAATTCTCTTCAAGAAGCTTGAATCATCTCTCTTTGGTTACCTAAACTTTTGATCCTTGCTCCTTTACTTGAGAACTTGAGACTATGTGATTGGTTTTGGACTTCCAAGCTTCTACACATTCCTTTCTCAAAGGTTAATAGAAGAAGAGTTTGTGTTTGAAGAACTCTTCTTCAAAACAAACTTTCTCTCTCTATTTAGTGTTAATTTTAAGCATTCTCTCTCTAACTCTTAGAGAGTTTCTCCCTCTAACCTAAGGAAGAAGATGATTAATAGTGTCACTATCTCTTTAATGTGTTGAAAGAATTGGTTGGCTTAGGCAAAAATATGATAACAACCCTTTTATATCCCATAACTTCTCCATCAACTTTTCCTTAAATTAAAGAAACATGTTGAGAAGATAGGTTGCTTATTCTAGTTGATAATTGACTATTTGACTAGTTAATTAGTCAACTAGATTAAGCACATAAATAGTAGGAATCATCTTTAAGTCTTAATTAACCACATCTAATGTGAATTAAGCTAATATCTCATGTCAAGCTTAATTAATTTTATACGTTTGTCCAAAATCATTTCAATTAGTCATGCTCATTTATATCTCATACAAACTATGACATAATTGAAATAATCTCTTTGTGAATAAAACTTTAAGACTTGCTAGCATTTTTGTAAATTTAATTACAAGTTTAATTCAATCATCATTAATAATTAATTAAACTCTTTAATTAATCATTAACATGATTTATACAAGCTAATGAGATTTGCTATATGGTGTGTGACTTACTAAGTTCATGTTCTAATTAGCAATGGGGATGGAGAAAACTCTTTTTTTCCCAACAAATGTGTAATCCTCATTGTACACTTAGTCCCATAAGTCGTGAGTGACTTCTAACATAACATATGACAACTACCTAATTAGAAATGAATGTCGGTTATCATATCATTGACATTGTATAGACCTCTCGATCATAACTACCGTGCACTCAAATCTCTTCATTATGTATTTTCAATCTTAGCTAGGGTCAAGGAATAGTCAAACCCTATATGGTAAATCATATGACCTCTATCCGGTGTGGGTTCTTGATAAACTGGTTCCTACTAGAAACTCTTTCTACTGAACTTTATCCACCCTGACCAGGGATTTACATATCAAGAACAACTAGAACTCATAGGATTCCTTCCTTGGTTATCCAAGTTAATGAATCCTCTATATGTTGAACACTTATCCCAACATATCACTGATTATGGCTACCACATGCCATATACCAATACATTACTATCATTATGTAAGCAGTAACAAACCATAGCCACC
>CAOJBK011967565.1:0-14888 GCA_948294925.1 Codiaeum variegatum
GTTTTTTTTATATTCTTATCAACCCTTTTTTTTTTCTTTGTGATATTCACTCTGAGAGATATATTACACAAAATATTTATATTTCTCTTTCAATTTTTTATATATATATATATATATATATATATATATATATATATATAAATTAAGAATGATAAGTTTATTGAGTTAACCATATTAGGAGTGCTACTAGTTGGTGTCTTAAAGAACGTTGCAAATTCTGTCATTGTTGCCTCAATTAGTTCTGCTTGAGGATCAATAACAGTTTCCTGACATAGTAATCATAAAATGGAATCAATCTTTTGGCATATATGAACCAATGTTAAATGTGATAAATGAAACATAAAAACTAACCTTGTGAGCTTCCTGAAACAAGTTTTTATTTTTGCATCCAGCTTTGTTATGACTTTTGCATTGGCATAAGGAACAAGTTATTTGAGTCCATTTCTTACACAATTTACCACTGCTGGTCATCTTTTGAGGTTCATCAAAATCCCTTTTTCTCCCCTTCTTTAGCCTCCCAGGTGGTTTCTTTAGGTGGAAGGATTTGGGGTTGATTGGTTATAGGCCACGGTCTTTTACCTTTCATAAGTTTCATTGCATATTTGTAGCTAGCTAGGTTCACTTGCTTGTTATAACACTTGTGAACATAATAAACTATATTCCCTTTGATATGGTAGACAACACAAATAGCATGTGCACACAGGATACCAGATAGTTCCCATGCTCTACAGGTACAACATTTCTTTTTAATATCCACAACATGCCTATCACTACCCGTAGAAACCTCAAACCCATCATCTCCATTAAACTCATGGCAATGAAATGTAGTGATCATATTTTTCTCTATTTTATGAATTGCAGTAGGACTAACATTGGTAACCCACTTACTTGCAATAACCCTCTTTTAATGGAGCTTATTCATGACATCTACCCTAATTTGCTCAAGAATGCTAATGAAATGCTTATTCCTAGCCTCTAAATGCAAACCATTGAAACTCTCACACATATTATTATTAATTGAATCACACTTACTTAAGGTTGTGAAGTAAGCTCTACACCATTTGGGAGAAGGCCAGTATAATAAATCCTCAACACATCCAGGAGTAATTTCATTTAACACCTTTAACTAATCTTGGAATTCTTGCCAGTAAGAGGTTTTGGTACAAATCCAGAACTATTTCTTTAGCTCAGTCCCCTTCCATTTCTTTTGCCATCTACTAAAAATGTGTATGGCACACCACCTGTGTTCAACATCAGGTAGAACATGTTTCGTAGAATCAATCAATCCTTGAAAATTCACAAATAGAGAGTTATAACCAATTCAAACCCAAAATATAAGCAATTATAAAATGAAAAGAGGTAAATACAAATCTAAGGAAATATTCAGGACCTTCTGCGTATAAAAAATTATGACCAATTCTTTCCCTTTGTATAAATCAAGATCCTTTGACAACATATCTAAGAACTAGGTCTAGTTAACACTATTTTCAATTCTCATAACTGCCCAAGAAATAGGGAATTGTTGATCATTAGCATCCCTTCCAATTGCAGTCAATAATTATCCCTTAAGGTGTGTTTTCAAGAAACATCCATCCACACCAATGACTTTTCTACATTCTGCCTTCCAACCCTTCTTCAGAGTAGCAAAACATATGTAGAATGCCTCATATCAACTAGTTTCAGGATTTTCTATAGGATACACTAAACTTCCAGGATTTTTCCTCCTTAGTTCTTTAGCATAATTCTCTAAATTTGCATACTCTTCTTTATAGTCACCTTCAAATTCTTTTTTCAGTGCAACCTTCACTCTCTTGCACATACTATAAGCACCATATGTCCTCAAATGCTGCCTCACAAGTTCTTGCATCTCTTTTATACTCTTTTTGGAACTTTCTTTCAATATATCTCTGAAATACCATATGCGCCACTAATTAGTTAACCTTTTGTTCTTAAAAACAGTATGGCACTTATGCTTGTGCTTGTATGTCCTAATAATAAAGTCTTTTAAGGCTTGATCCAAGCTTGCATATATAAACCATGGGCAATTAGGGAATGTACATACTACCCTCACCCTTATTCTATCATTCTTAATGAAATCTACCTCCATACCTCTTAAAAGGGCATATATTGTGCAAGCTTCCGTAAACTATTTTGCATTTTCAAATACCATTCAAACTACAAATGGTGGGACCTTGTACTGTGGATCATAAGTAACCATTTTCTTTAACTTTTTTATAACATTCCCATGCCCTTCATCATCACCCCTTAATTCCTTTATAGATATTTTAGCATTACTGCCATAATCAGCATTAGTAAACCTAGCTCATTATAAAGTTGTTCCAAGTCATCATTTAATACTTCTACAGGCTCAAAACCCCCATCATCAAAGTCTTTCTCCAAATCTTCAGGATAAGCTTCACAATTTTCATCCTCATCCCCTTCTTGACCATGTGCCAGTAAATAATGGTGATATTGCTAAACATTAGCTCCAGCCTGCCTAAGTTCTTCATTATCAGTATCACAATGACAATCAACATCTATCTCATACTCTTCATACTGATCATCTTCTCCATGTTCATTATTTTCTAATAAACTTGCACACTCGATCCTTTTGGACCTAGTACTAACCCTTACATCACTTAAATCACCCACATTAACACCAAAATTGCCCAAAACTCCAACATTAACTTTCTAACCTACCACATTTACTCTTATTCCCTATGCTTGTTGAGTATCACCCACTACCTCTGCTTGGTCATGTATGTTATTAACTTCACTAACAGAGATGTCAAGTAAAAAGGCTTCATTAACCAATTAAGGGCTATCAACTCTATGATCAATATAAATCTCAATGTTATCATCCTTCTTGTACATGTTAACCATTACTTCTACCCATTGGTCATCTGTGATTAGTATAGGTCCAGTACTTAATGTATGCCCTTTTGGAACCCAATAAATGTATTGCTTACCCACATATCCTAATTTATTTACCATCTTACAAATCCTTTTATAATGCAATCTACCAATCTCATTAACATTGAACATCTCACACTCACCCCCAACATATCTTAGTGACTTGGGTCCCCTGTCAAAAATCCCCCTGTGGTGTATTTTGATGTTAACACCAGTCTCCACTTTGCCAAAAAAAAACACATATTACATATAATGAAAATTAAACCCTAGCTTAAATACATCAGCATGCAATAGGGACCACATCCATTGACAATGGAAGAACATTAAAAAAAACCTTTGGTTTCACTATATTTACACATTATGGCACCATTGACAACACATGGGACCACGTTCACCGTCAATGGTCCCTCTTCTCTTAATATTTTATACCCCAACCCCCAATGACGGATAATAAAATGCCAATGCAAAACACTTTTTTAACAATATTTCAGTACCAAAAACCCTAAAGCCAATGAACAAGACAAAATGGAATAATAGTAAAAAAGCGTACCTTTTTCGTTTCTCCAGAACCTCTGTGCAGCAGCTCTTCAACCAAAATTTCTTCTTCGAAATTTTTGGGAAAGGGAATGGTGATGAGCTTAAAGGCAGAGAAGAGAGCTTTCATTTCTTAAGGGAAGATAATGGTGATGATCCCTTGTAAAGAAGATGAACGTTTGAAACTTTCAAAGCTCCCAACTACTCTCACTGTAATCCATGCGCGTTTTCTTCTCTTTGCCACCTTAATCATTGTTTTTCTTTAATTACTGTCAGTTAATCAAATTAATCTCTTGGGATTCGCCTTAATTAGGGAGTGCTATAAACACTTCACTTAAATCAACTAATAGGAGTAAAATGGCTAAAATCACGATTTTGGGGTTAATTAGTTCAGAAAATTGAAATTGTCCTTAATTGTATATTTTTAAATAATTTTGGGGAGAATTTGAATCTTAATCTTATAATAAATATAATGTAGAATAAGCAATTGCAATAAATAATTATTACCCATAAGCTTTTTAGTTGCAGGTACTGGACCAGTGTTTTGTCATCACACACTCATAACGCACACTTTTTTTTTTTTGGCAAACCACAACGCATACACGTACACTTAGCCAACAAACATCTAAATAAAATATTTCATTAAAAAATCTAAATACAATTTTCCATTCGGAAGGGTGATTTTCTAATCTCAAATCATTGCTCTTGGCAAAAAGAAAAAAAAAATCAAACAGTTGCCTCTATATAATATAATATATAAATTATATGTCATATAAATAAATAAAAATTCCAGACAATTTTTAATATATAGATTCATGGTTTGAAGGATGAACCACTTTCAGCATTCATCTTCCTTACATGGTAGATGTTCCTAATTCAATCATTTTCTCACACTCATCATATCATATATCCAAATATATTTTTTTTTTCATCAAATAATGACTATGCATTAAGATTTCTCACAAATTAAAATGAAATTTAATTATAAATATATAATATAAATTACAAAATTTTAACATAAAATATTATGTATAAACAAATTATGATTTTTCGTCAGTTTGATTTCTCTAGCTATTAAAATGAAAAAAAAATCAAAAATCAAAATTTCTGAATTCTAAAATCAAACCAAATTGTATTATCCATGTAAGATTTAGACAAGATGAGAGAAAGTTGAGTGATTTTCTATAAATATAAAGTATATTTTTATACAAGAGTAAGTATAACTGGAAGCCTATTATGATGAAATATTACACAGAAAATATTCTACACAGTTCAAACTTGTTTGAACAAGTTAGTTCCTATTTTAGAGGAGAGTAATCCTCTATCATGCCACCTCAAGATGCATTGCAAGAATATAGTCCAACCTTGCTCTTCAACTATAGAAAACTTGGTCATAGAAGTGACTTGGTGAGAGCATCAACTAGTTAGTTAGCTGATGCAACATGTGCTACTTGAAGGAAACCATTTTATCCTATTCCCTGATGAAGTGAAAGTCTATCGCAATATATGTCATCCTTGAGTGAAAAGATGATTGGCGTACAATTGTGTTACTCTGACATTGTCACAATAAACCACAATGCAAGTGAGTACCTTAATGTCTGAACTATTGATAAGAGCTTATTTATCTATATTTTATCCCTTGTTCTTTATATATTTTACCTTTAAATTGAGCTTAATTTATTTTTTTAGTGTTGTTTTCAAGTATTTTTATGAATTTTGATTTTTTTGGAGCCCACAGATCAATTTAACATGGAATTGGTGCATTTTTGGGATGATTTCAAGTCTTGAAGAGCAAGTTTGAAAAGTAATGTCCCAGTCTTGGGTTGATTTTTACCCATGACTCTGTTAGAAGTGTATGCCCTAAATCTGTATACTCGTCATGTGATTGTAAATATAAAATCCAACTGGCTAAAAGTATATATGTTCTTTAAATGAAACGTTCCCTATATCGAGTAGAAAGATACATATAAGGGATATATATAGAGCAGTTCCACATACAAATGTTATCTTTATCTTTGTTTATGTCTCGGGTTAAAGCAAATTACTATAATTCGTCCCCGTCTACGTATCAATTGACATTTTTCACAAATTTTACGAACAGAAGCTCTTATTTTCATATTTGCCATCCTTGAATATTCCTATTTTATTTGAAGTTTGAAGAAAATAAGTTTCTTTAAATTCTGGAACATTGAATTGTATCTTGAAATGAATTTGAAAGTTGAAAAAAAAAGTTGTCTAATCATTCACATTCTTGTTACGGAGTCTATAAAATAGACGTCCCCTGATTGCGAGTTAAATTATAAATATTTACTTCCATTTTGGCGCGTAGTATACATATACTACGTTGACTCTTTCCTGAAACATAACTTAAAAGCAGCTCTTCATTAGCTAAATGAACTTGGAAATAATATTGAAAGGGGGATTCAGCAATTAAACTTTCTAGAATTCATTTTGATTCTTTCATTCCATCTAAAGTCCATTTGAAGTATTAACTAATGTAATAGGAATGGGAATGATATTAGAAACATGTTCTTTCTCTCTCTTTTTTTTTTTCACAAAAAGGAAGTCTATATATAATTCAGATATCAGAAATATTACCATATATAACACGAGATTTCTCTACTGATTCTTTCTAGTCGAGCGTCTCGGTATGTGATTATACACTGAGAAGTGGAAAGCATTACAATGCCCATTTTGCCCAAAATTCTAGGAATTTTTTGATAGTTAGAATAGATTTGTAGACCTGGTCGACTGAACCGTTTTAAATTTAGAATAGTACTATATGGTACTTTCCTCTTTCTTCTATGTCGTAGGGTTAAAACCAAAAAAATTTTGTTGCCTTCCTAATGTTTTCTAACTTTTTCAAAAAAACCTTCTCATAAAAGTATTTTAATAATGTTTTCAGTGATATTTCATGTCAGCATTTCATTAGAGGTTATTATGTCAGCAATACGATCCATACCCATGATAAACTAAAATTATTTTTTCTCTCTAGTTTTGATATAATTAACATACTCTATTTTTTTTATGATTTATGAATTAATTAATTATTTTTTATTTTAATAAATTTATTAAAGGTATATTCGGTAATTAAAGGTATATTCGGTAAAGGTAAATGCGTGAAACACAATTTTATAATTAATTTCATTTTTATTCAAATACTTTAATTTATATTTATTTAAAATAATTTATATTTATTTAAAATTATTTAATTGATTTATCAAAATTGAATTTATTCAAATTCACATACTATAACTTAATCTAAAAAACTTAATATAAAATTTAATATAAAAATAGAAAAATTAATATAAATAAAGATAAATAAAAGTAAAAAATAATAGAAATAAAATAAGAAATACAATAACAATAGATAAATAATAACAATACATTATAACTATATAATTATAATAAATTTGACTAGTTTTAATAAAATAGAATAAAAGTAATAAAATAGAATTAAAGAATAAAATAGTATAAATATATACAGGTCTTATCTTAACTTAAATGTTATCTCTTCTATTCTTATATCTTATAATTTTTTATCTTTTAATCCTTTTTTTTTTAATCTTCTAATCTTTTTTATAATACTTCAGGTGCTAATGAAACTATTTTAGTAAAATTTAACTGTATCAATTCTCGAGCGATTGCACAAAAAATTTGAGTTCCTTTTGGATTCCTTCTTGATCAATGACAACTGCAACATTGTCATCATATTGTATTATTATACCGTTATCACGTTTGAGTTCTTTACAAGTATGTGCAATTACAACCCTGATTACTTTGGATATTTCTAAAGGTGAATTTGGTGCTGCTTCTTTGATCACAACAATAATAACATAACCAATATGAGCATATAATCAATTACTAGTTCCTATGATTCAAATACACATCAATTCTCGGGCTCCGTTGTTATCTGCTACATTCAAATGGATCTAAGATTGGATCATATCATTTTTTTAATCTGTTATTTTAATGCAAAGCAAAGGAAAAAAAAAGACATATTGTTTTCCAAAATAATGAATTGAGTTCGTATAGGCATTTTTGGTTCTGTTATTGAAATAGCCTTTCTCGCTATATTTTCGGCTACTCGGCCCATTTCATAAAGTATTCTACATGATTTAACGACAACTACCCAATATTCGATAGATCCTTTCCCCGAACCCATACGTGTTTCCGTAGACCTTAAAGTAACTGGTTTGTCAGGAAATACACGCACCCATATTTTTCCACCATGGCGTACATTTCGTGTCATTTCTCATCATCCTGCTTCTATTTGTTTAGATGTAATCCAAACGGGTTCAAGTGCCTGAAGAGCATATCCGCCGAAACAAATCCGATTACTTTGAAAAGCTATTCCTTCATTCGTGCTCTATGTTGTTTATGAAATTGGGTTCTTTTGGGGTTATAGTTGATGGCCAATTCTATCTCTACTACACAATCAGACATTATATTTTTGTCTCATCTAGCTCCCCGTGAATAAAATAATTAAAAAAAATTACATGTGTTTGTTGAATAAATGAATAAAATTATAATATATGGAATAAATTAATATACATGCTAAATTGTGGAATTCTTTGTATTTTTTTAAATTAGAATTAATAATTATGATATCAGATCGCTAAAATTTAGAAATAAAAAAATTTCACGGGCGAATATTTACTCTTTCAATATTTATTTCATTTCTAGAGGTAACCCATGATATGATCTCTCAGACTAAATCGAGACTTAATGGATTGTCTTCTAGTTCATTTCGCTATCCCCCAATAAATCATTAAGATTTGTTTTCAATAAAATCTTATGTACTTACTGGTTCCGTCATTCCCATCGCTTCTCCATTAATGGTTAGGTCTTAATTTTACAATGGAGCCTTTAATGAAAAAAATGAAAAATGAATTTGTAATGAAATTTGATCTTGTGTCAATCTTCTCAGTCTTTATTGGCTCAAGACTCTTGATTTTTTGTTTTATGAACAAATTAGTTTAATTATAGATCAATTGTTATTGGAGCTTTAATACATTATCTTTTATGTTATGATTCATAGACCTTACTTATTGGAATTATATATCATTAATATTTTTTTTTCTCTCTTTCTTTCATCCTTCCATTTGTTTGCATAATCTTATACTTCAATTTACAAATCATAATTAGATTGGTTTTTCTTTTGTTTGTGCAAAAGGGATTTCAATTGCTACAACGATATGACCAATATATTATATCTTGACTGTTTATTTTGATCCATATAACGTAAAGCCGATGATTTAGTTATTAGTTGTATACTTATATTTATTAGTTCATATTTATGAGTTAGCCATTTTTTTTTAATCTTGACTCTAATTTTTTAATCATGCTTTTTAAAAACCAATGAGTCACACACTAACATAGCAATTATATCAAATTATTAATTGAATTTTTTATTTTATTCAATCTTATAGAATCCATAGAAATCAAAATTAGAATTACTTCTTTTTGTTTTTTGTTTTGACTAAACAAAAAAAAAAAAGAATGAAAGAGTTTTTCATTTTTTGTTCTATCAATGGGTAGAATGTAAAGACAAGGTTTATTCCTTTTTGTTGAAAAATGTCCAAATTTTTATGCCTAATATCCCATAAATAGTTCTAATTGTATATGAGTAATACTCAATTTTAGCTCGAATGGTTTGTAGAGGAACCCTACCCTCTCTAATCCATTCAACGCGTGCAATTTCTTTTCCGTCAAGGTGCCCCGCAATTTGTATATGGATTCCTTTTGTATCTGCCTGCTCAGTTAATTCAATAGCTTTTTTCATTGCTTTGTGAAATGAAACCCTATTTTTTAACTGTCCAGTTATAAATTCTGCAAGAATATTAGGGTGTCCATAAGGATTTGAAATTCTTGTAATAGTAATATTGAGTTTTCGATTCACACAATTAAGTTCTTTTTGTATATTTATCTCTAATTCTTCTATTCATTTAGGGCTATTGTCTATTAATAATTTTGGGAATCTCATATATAGTATAACTTGAGTCACATCGATTTGTTTTTGAATCTCTATACGTGCAATTCCCTCAACACTAGAAGATATTTTTGTATTTTTTTAATATAATTCTTAATACATTTTTTTAATCTTCTTGTAGACCTTCATAATAACTTTTTGGTTATGCAAACAAAAGAGAGTGATGACTTTGGGTTGTACTAAGTTTCAAACCAAGTGAATTTATTTTTGGTCCCATAATCCCCCATTACTTCCTATACATATTATAAAATTTCATATTTGTGGATTTCCTTTTGGTTTTTTTATATCCATCTCGAGTTTTTTAAGTTATAAGTTATATTTTTCATATTTTTCATATTCTTCTTCTTCATATAAGGGTGTATCTTTTAGTACAATAGTTATATGACAAGTCATTTTTTTTATCAGATAGCCCCGTCTTCGAGCATGAGGTTTTATTTTTTTTACAGTAGCCCTTTCGTTAACCTCAGCTTTACTAATGATTAAATTGGCTTTGTTGAAACTCATATTGTGACTAGCATTTATTACTGTAGAATAAATCAATTTTAAAATGGGAGAACATGCTCGATAAGACATGAGTTCAAGTATCATAAGGGTTTCTTTGTACGAACGTCCACGAATCTGATCAATTATTCTTCGTGATTTGTGAGTGGACATGTATATATGTTGGCCTAACACATATACTTCTGTATATGGGTCTCTCTTTCTTTTATTTATCATAAGATTTTCCTCTTTTTAATGAGCGCTAAATCTCTAGATTTTCTTTTGAATATTCATTTTTTTTTATTTTTATTTTTTTAATATTCATTTCATTTTTTGAATTAATGACGAGATTTATTATCATTTTTTGCATGTTCCTAGAAATTTAAAATAGGTGCAAATTCTCCCAATTTATGGCCTACCATACGATCTGTTATATAAATAGGTAAATGTTTCTTTCCATTATGGATAGCAATAGTATGACTGATCATTGTGGGTATAATAGTAGATGCCCGAGACCACTTTACTATTATTTCTTTTTCTACTTTTGTGTTAAGCTTATTTATTTTTTTTAATAAATGATTTTCTACAAAAGGATTTTTTTAGTGAACGTGCCACAATTAATTTCTCTTTTTTTTTATTTATTTTGAAAAGACAAAGAAACAAATTCTTTTTTTTCTTCTATTTACTACAACGATGAAGAATCAAATTATCACTATATTTATTCCTTTTTCCCCTTATTCTTCCAAGTGCAAGATAACCCCAAGGGGTTGCAGGCTTTTTTCAACCAATTAGGGCCCTCCCTTCACCACCCTTATGGGGATGGTCTATAGGGTTCATAACTACTCCTCTTACAATAGGACGCTTACTTAGCCAACATTTAGATCCGGCTCTACCCAAACTTTTTTGGTTCACCCCAGTATTCCTTACTTGTTCGACTGTTGCTATGCTTTTTTGGATATTAAACGAACCTCCCCATAACGTAATTTTAATGTGGCTGATTTCCCCTCTTTTGCAATTAGTTTTGCTACAACACCTGCAGCTCTAGCTAATTGTCCACCCTTTCTAAGTGTGATTTCTATGTTATGTATGTCCATTCCTAAGGGCATATCAGTTGAAGTAGATTCTTCGTTTTGATCAATTAAAACCTCTTCCCAAACTGTACAAGCTTCTTCAAAAGCATATGGCTTTCTAGGTGTAGATGATGATATCTATACAAATGAATCTTATATATTGTAAAATGAAATAAAGTACTCAATGAGTGGATATATAGGAATCCAAATCCATTAAATCACTCATGTTATGCTCTTGTACATCCTAGGTCTTCCTGTTCCTTCATTTGGCTTATATTCTTCATGAAGCATTCAGACCGAACGACTATATGAAATTATGTCGATACTTCCACATATTAGGGGTAACATAGGAGACATTTTGATTTTTTCCCTAGGGAATCTTTAGAATTACCACTGATTAGCTTTCAATTCACCTTTTACCATCAAATGAAATGTGAATAATCCATCCTCTCTTTGAAACAAGGGGCGCTTTTAGTTCTGTTAGTTCTTGAAACAATTTTGCCTTCTTCATATTACTATATCTCTAGAGTCAACAATTTTCTATGAGGAACTACTGAACTCAATCACTTGTTGTTGTTTCTGTTTAGTTTTCTGTTAAGGTCTATCCTGTAGAGGTACCCAAATTGGATCAGTGATCGATTTCTAGGTTTCATCATAAACGTAATTGATTACTTCCAATTACATAAATCAATAGTTCAAACCGCACTCAAACGTAGGGTAATTTGCATTTTTATAGGAACTTCTATACTAGAAATAATGGTATATCCAATTATAGCCCCTTTGGGATGTAAAATATATCTCTTCTCACAATCCCCAGAGTGTATGAGACAAATGTATGAATTTTGATTAGGGTCATATTCTATGGTTACGATTCTACCATATATGTTTTTTTCATTAGATTGAAAATTGATTTTACAGTATAGATGCTTATGACCTCCCCCTCTATGCCTTGCGGTAATGATTCCTCTAGAATTATGGCCTTTACCACAATGATGTTGTCCATAGATCAAATTATTTCATTTATCTCATGTATTGGATTTCACTTGACTGTCTACGGCTCCATTACGTGTGCTCGGGGTATAAGTTTTTTATAAATGTATATCCCTTAAGATAATCTTACTCATATATATATATCCCTTAAGTATTATGTAAAGGAATCCATTCTCAAATAGTTTCAGAATATGAGTAACAAATTGCCCTTTGTTAGATACTTTAAATGTTGTTCATGGTTATAGGATTATTGATAGGGGTGCCATTAATCCTGAAGATCATCAGCTCTATTGTCATCCTTGATAAATATGAGATACTTATTGGTATAGAGGCAGTGAGTCTCATGCTACATATATGTGATGTCGTGATAACATGTGAACTCACTCATGGGATAAGTAAGTTGAACAGTGACGTTAGATGATGGATACATGGGTCTTTACCACTAGTCAATATCGCATCATATAAATCATGATTGTGTATATAATCCTTAGAATTGGGGTGACATACTATCTTATATGTTGGTGGCTATGGTTTTTTACTGTTTACATACCAATGCTAGTCATGTATTTATATTTGGCATGTGGTGGCCATAATCGATGACATGTTGGGATAAGTTATCTCCAAGAAAGGATTCATTAACTTGGGTAAATAAGGAAGAAATCCTATGACTTCTGGTTATTCTTGATATGCAAATCCATGGCCAGGGTGGATAAGGTTCATTAGAAAGAGTTTCTAGAAGGAACCGGGTTCATCGAGAATTGAAATTGGATAGAGGTTATATGATTTAGCATATAGGATTTGACTATTCCCTAACCCTAGCTAAGATCGGGAATCCATAATGAAGGGATTCAAGTGCACCCTAATTATGATCGAGAGGTCCATGCAATATTAAGGATATGATTACCAATATTCATTTCTAATTAGGTAGTCATGATATGCAATGCTAGGCGTCACTAATGACTTATGGGACTAAGTGTTATAAAGGATTTGGACACTTAGAGAAAGAAAAGAGTTTTCTTTATCCTATTGCTAATTAAAATATAAACCTAGCAAGTTACACACCATAAAGCTTTTTCCATAGCTTGGATATAAATTATATTAATAATTAATTAAAGAGTTTAATTAATTATTAATGATAATTGAATTGAACTTGTAATTAAATTTATAAAGACCTTAGCATTTCTTGAAGTTTAATTCATAAAGGGATTATTCCAATTAAGTTATAATTTATAAGAGATACAAATAAGCATGATTAATTGAAAAAGGTTTTTGAAAAATAAAATTAATTAGTCTTAAGCATGAGATGTTTAGCCTAATCCATATTAGTTATGATTAATTGAGGATTAGAGGAATTCCTATTACTTTTCCTCTTAAGCTTGTTGACTAATTGACTAGTCAAATAGCCAAATGAGTAAAAAAGACAAGTTTCCCATTCTCCTCCTCATTTTAAGGAAAAAGTGTGGAGGTTACGGGTATAAGAGCTAATAAGTAGATATTCTTTTCCTAAGAATAGTTGATGGAACTACTATTTATCTTTTTTAACCTTTAGAATTCTCTAAGAGTTAGAGAGATAAAGTCTCTAAGAGTTAGAGAGAGAAATCTTCGAAAGCCACACTAAATAGAGAGAAAGGAGTTTGCTTTTGAAGAAGAGTTCTTCAATTACAAACACTTCTTCTATTTCTTTGAGAAAGAAGGTGTGGAGGTTGAAATGTCCAAAACTAATCCCATACTTTCAAGCACTCAAGTAAAGGGGCAAGAACCAAGCTTTGGGCAACCAATGAGAGAGAGGTTCAAGCTTCTTAAAGAGTTAAGGAGATATAAGCTTTGAGATGTTTAGTCTAATCCATATTAGTTGTGGTTAATTAAGGATTAAAGGAATTTCTTCTACTTTTGCTCTTAAGCTTGTTGACTAGTAATGAGTTAAAAAGACAAGTTTCCCATTCTCCTCCTTATTTGATTAGGTTATAGTCTCACACATAGGTTTAGGCATTCTTCAAAGATTTTGAAAAATGGCTAAGTTTACTTTTTTAAAAGAGTTTTAACAAAATTTTAAAGAAATAAAAATCTTGGTTAGGGTAATGTTTCAAAGAGTTTGAAAAATTTCCTAACCCACTTTGTTAAAAGAGATTTAACAAAGAACTATGTTTTCAAAGTTTTTCAAAATCAAAATGCCAAACTTTTCATTTTTACTTCCACTGCACGACTTGTAACTTCCTTTAAGTGGTAGCTGAGCCACTCAATTTGTTGTGCAAAACCAATGAATCAGTCTTAGCATACCCCGTATGGTAAATTACCATACAACCATATGGTACTGACATGAAAGTTTATATGCCCATATGGTGAACCACTATACGGTCATATGGACTTGTTCATACAGCTGTATGGACAGGGACCATATGACCGTATGCTAGCACAATTTTGTGGGCTTAGTTGCTTTCAACACATTCTTGATATATAAGAGTTATATATTGTTGTATTGTGTTAGTTTAGCATGAATGGTTGATCATGGGCTTACACCAGAATAAATGGATTATGTTGGCATGTAATATTCTTTCATTATATGAAAGGGTTTATAGTTTAGTGTATTATCAAATTCATTGAGCCTGCAAGATATCTTTTCTTTGCAATCTCGCCTTGATATGCCAAGGATACTTTTGTACACGTGAGATGTGGAGATGTAAGAGTAAGAGAAGGTTCAACCCATGAAGATGCCTAGTGGGAGCATAGAGATTAGGTGTAATTTTTAAATGCTTGTAATTTGATAACTTAAAACTCGTACTCATTCCTTGTGGCTAGGAATTGAGTCCTTAAGTCCGTGATCATACCTATGTGCAATTGTCCATTTTATTGATATATATGAGATATATATGATGCATGAGATGTATGTAAAATGGATAATGTGCAAAATG
>CAOJBK011968353.1:0-12413 GCA_948294925.1 Codiaeum variegatum
AAAAAAATCATGTCAAAAAAGTCATAAAAGCCGGCCTAGAGCATCAGAGCACTAACTCATGTGTTTGGGCCTAAACGCATGCGTTTGGGCACTAATCGCATGCGTTTGGGCACTAATGCATGGGAATGATTTTTGAGGTCCATTTCAGTCCATCTCAGTTTGATTTTTCAGGTTTTATGGGTCCATTTGAGGTCCGATTTGAGCACAGTTTAAACCTATGGGCTCGTATTGAAGGGCTGAATTTAATGGTACAAAAATATGGGTTCTTTCCTTAAAAATATGTCCAAACATGCAAAATATTCCATGTAAATGGCGTTGCCCCTTGACTCCTGCTCTATTAAAAAACCTTTAAGTTTAGTTGAGTGTCATGAAGCCACTGATGATTCTAGAGGTGCAAAATTGAGGGTTCATAGCTGCTCCCTCATCTAACTTAGCTTCGAGCGGAAGGTGAATCTGAATATAGTGAACCCACAAGTGCCATTTTATATTCTGGGCTTGTGATGATGCCATATGAGTTTCTAGGCATGTGACAATGATATGTTGACTTCTATGCTTGTGGGCATGCCATGTCAGATTCTAGGCTTACAACCATATCAGATTAAGGGCTTATGCCATGTCAGCTTCTAAGCTTATGGTGTGCTAAATTAGGGATGCCAAATGTTTTCAGTTGTCATATAGATCTTAGTGATCATGCCATGGGCTTGTTTGATGTTATAATTGTTCCAAATGAGGCTTTGAGCTCTTTAGATTCTGAGCTTTAACAGGTAGTTGTAGTACCTTTACATTACGGGTGAATTCTCCTTTAAGAGGATGCCCTCTGATATGTGTTAGATGATGCTAGGATTTGGAGGGAAATGCATGATCTATTTGCTGAGTATGGCCCATTGTGGGTCTTTGTTTTGTAAAACTTAGATTCTTTTTTGAAATTGTTTTGCATTTTCATCATGAAAATTTGTTTATGAAAAATAAAGTATTTTATAAGTTTACCCCATAGATGGAGCCATACTTCAGCTATATGATGTGTGGGAAGTGTAAAAAATAGGACAAAGTGTGGAGAATCAACCTCTGGAAGTGTGTCATGAGTGTATTGATGATGCTTAGAGGCCTCAAAATTGATTGGAATTTTTGAATGCTTGCATTTAGTTTTAGGATCTTGTTAATCATGTATTACGGTTTGGAGCTGGTATGGATGAGATGGGTTAAAATTTTAAAGAGTTTTCAGTTTTTCTCAGCATGAGTCCCGAGGCTAAGCTGGTTGTTCTAGTTGAAAGGGTATATCATTTTAACTCTTTTAAGAGGCTTTTAGATTTGAGCACTGAGCCTGCTCTGGTACTGCGAGAGATGATTTTCTTCACCTACCTATTTTGGATGACATGTTTTGAGAGGACTCAAATGGCCTGGTTTTGCCAACTAGGAGACTGAAGGCTTATGTATTTGGTTTGATTATAGGCTATATCTTTATAGACCCAATTGGATGGGGTGATACAAAGGTGGCTGAGCTGATACCCCAGACGGGTGAGGGAAAGTCGATTGTTGGTATGATTTTTGTTGAGACACTACTGTGCCTAGATCGTCATTATAGTACGGGAGGACCTTGGACTATTAGTCTGCTTTTTTCTCCAAGTAATTAAACCTTTTCACTTTTTGTCTATTTTAGCATGTATGAGGCAAGTTTTGACATTATGTCTTCTTTTAGATTTGGTTAAGGGATCAACTCAAGATTCTTCCTGGTCCTAGTCTAGGGTCAAGAGACTATCTTCCATTATGGTATCAAACTAGGAAGATTGTTATCCATTTTCTAATTCAGAGGGATTAGATTAGTTAGCTAATGGAGCTGATACCTTCTGATTTTATATTGAGACCTGATTGATACACTATCAAGCAAATTATGCTAAAGAGCCAAGGATTCAAACACATGTATCTGCTTCGTTTTAAAGAGGTGACTTAGTATTAGGCTATCCAAGTTCTTCATTAGATGGGACACGATCAGGATGTGCCCCTATATGGCCTGCTTTTAGACATGATTGTTATAAATGCCAAAGTGGCTAGAGCTATTCTCAAGTTTTGGATTTGTGACTTCATAAGGGCAATGGTGATTATTGGTGATGACTATGGCAAGCTTCTAAAGTACATTGAATGGTGGATTGAAGCATGTTGCCAAAAGGATAAGGCAAGGCAATATGCTCATCTGATCGAGATTGAAGACAGAGTTTGAGCCTAGACTAAGCTTTTGAATAAGACCTTTTGAGTTATTTTTTTAATTTATGTTTCTTTTATTTTTCTATCACAAGTACTGAAAGATTCAAAAGATGAATAAGACCTTAATAAAATGCATTTTATTTTCATTAAGATCTTATTTTTGCCTAATCGACCTTTCAGGTTTTCAACATAGCCAGATGTCTTGATTGTTGCCTAGATTGCGTTTTCGATTTTTAGTCTAGCAGGTTGTACCCTAAATTTTTCCTAAGCTGCCCACTTAAGTTTTTAGCTTAGTGGTTTCATTCTTTTTTTGAATTTGTTTGTTTGTTCATTTTTAACTCTTGCATGCAATGTTAAAGAGCCTAATGAGAATGAAACTTTTGATTTTATTGAATGCTTTAGGCAGTACCTAATTTGGGTTGCCTACATATCTCTTTACAAAATATTTTTTGAAAAAATGGAGAACACAATAATTTTTGGAGAATCAGGTCCTCATAGTTCTTGTTACAGTAATATGATGCCTAAATGCATGCTCATGTAATAAGAACACTGCATTAAAGTATTTCGTGAGCTGACCAAGATTAGTTGGATGACTGAATTCATTACCGTCAATATCCATTAGGATGACACCTCCACCCAACATGATTTTCTTAATGATATAAGGTCCACTCCAAGGAGGTCCGAACTTCCCTCGGGGATCTTATATGACTTGTCAGATCTCTTTTAGGACTAGGTCTCCTTCCTTAAGTTGCGAATCCAAACCCTTTTATTAAAGTACTTTACAAGCCTCCTTTGGTAATTCTAAGTATGGTTAAGTGCCTCTAACATTTTCTCATCAATCAACTTGAGTTGGTCATATTAGGTATGTTTCTAAATAAGTTCAAAGATATGGCTTCTTGAAGAGCCTTGCTGTTTGAATTTCAAATTCTATGGATAGAACTGCCTCCATTCCATAGACTAGTGAGTAGGGTGTGGCTCTAGTAGTTGATTTATATGTTTTTTTATACTAAGTAAGGCACTTGGAAAATGTAGGTGCCAACCTTTATGGTTATTGGTCATTTTTTGAAGCATTTTATTTAATGATTCGTTGGTAGCCTCAGTTGCACCATTAGTATGAGATCTATATGGAGAAGACCTATGGTGTTGTATCTTTTCTTTCTTCAAGAGGACAACTACTTCCTTCTGGAAATGGGAACCATTGTCTGATGTGGACACCATACCTTATAATGATGTTCATCTTGATGAAATGAGCCACCTTCTTTGAATCTAGAACTTTATAAGGTGTAGACTTCACCCATTCAGTGAAGTAGTCAATGGCCATAAGAATGTATTCATGGCTAGTGGATGATTTTGCTAAAATCTTGCCAATGACATCAATGCCCCAAGTAGTAAAGGGCTAGGAAGTTATGATCATATTAAGTGGAGAAGTGGGGAGATTTTTAAGATTAACATATTTTTGATATTTAGGACATCTTACAAACCCTAATTTTTGCACAATTAAATCTAGGCCATCAATATAAGCCTAATGGTTCAAACTTGTCTTAAATCAAACTTTAATCAGACTCAAAAAAATTAAAAAACCAAATCATATTAGACCAAACCAAACCAAGAAAATCAGGCCAGTCAACCAGGCCAAAAATGCACGCGTTAGGCCAAAACGTATGTGTTATGATTCCTAGGGTTTCAGGCATGATTTTCTATAAATTCAGACTTTTAGAACTGTTTTAGGGTTTACTTCTCAACCATTCTAGACACTTTTCAAATGCCTATAAACTCATTTTTTCTGACTCTAAAACACTCAAAAACACCAAAATTCACTCAAAATCAAATCAAAATCACCAGAAACTTCAGAATTCACAAGAAACATTCGTTCTTCAGTCAGTTCTCCGGTTGCATTTCCATAGTTCTTATTTAGACAGGAAGACACCAGTCCTCTCAGATCGCAATGGAGACTCGATCCAATTTTAACAAGTCATCAGACCCACCAGTGTCTAAACCCCTCAAACAAAAGGTAAATCGGGTATAACATTTTCTTTCCCTTTAACCTTTGAAATTAAGCACTTTAAATCTAAATTAAGACATGTTTTTATCAAAATTTCATTTTCTTAAAAATAAATTTAATTAACCACTAAATTTAACTTTGGCAATTATCTTACTTCAAAAGAATTTTTTATTAATCAGAACTGAATTGATTAATACCCTATCTAGTTAATAATTTTATTAACTAAAATTGATTAGCTTTTAATCCAACCAAACCACCCACTTTGTTATCTGAACAACATCTGCCCTTCATGAGAAGGGAGGATTATGTGGGGTTTGATTCCCATTCAACGGGATAAGCCGTCAAGCCTTATAATGGCTTCAACTCTAAAAACATATTTTTCTCTTTTTATTGTTATTTATTATTGGTTTTTTTTTATTATTAGTATCTATTCAATTTTGTGTACCGCTGTATTTTCATTTATTCTATGATATTGCTATTGTGGTTATGGATCTCTATTAGGGAATGTGTGCATCTCTCAGATCTTAACACTAGAGAGGGTATCCCCTGATTATTCATTTATTTTGTGACATAATTTACTACTTATTTTGGTGATGTTTGCCTTCTTTAGAACCTAAAGTGGGCTAGAGGAGGGACTCTTCATTTCTTTTTCTCACTTTTACTACTTGATGTAATTGTCATGCATATTATGCCATGTTCTTGCATCATTCTTGCCATAAATACCTACTTATGCATTACATGGTATGCCATGCATGCACAAAAACCAATTTTAACCAAAATCACATTCTCTTATGAAAAAATTTATCTATTAAAACTGAAAAAATATCTTTTTGAAATGTTTTTATCAGATCATGAATCCCCCAACTCATCTTTTATTCGACTGCCAAACCTTTTCTAAAATGGGCAGAATATAAGATTTTTTCCAAGAATGGAGTTGAAAAAAATGGTTTCTTAATCACCATAGAAAATTGTTTTTCTAAAAGATTATGGGGCGACTTCTTTCACATAACGGATACATGTGGGTGCACAAATGTGGGACTTGTCCGCAACTGTGACACTATGTGCAATCTGACCCCTCATGGTTAGTTTCCTCAAGCTATAAACTCAAAGGCACATTGGGAAATCCCTGAGTATGCTCGAATGGGGCCTCATAGCTAGCGACTCCACTAGTGATGTTTGGAAATTGAATCAAACTTAAGTGGATTATTTTATGATAAAAACACTTTGTGGCTTAAGAATGTGTAAAAGTTGGTTTTCATGCATCACTTCACATATTCCTTTACATTAGGAAAACTTCGATAGAGAGTAGCTTCGAGTGAGCTTCCCTCATTGGGACTGCTTTGCCGATAGTGAAATCACCCAGCTCTAAGGCATACCCTCCAATCCTTTCGGTTGGGATAACAAGGTCACACGTACCGCTGGACCCACGTGACCCTCTTTGGTTCACTTGTTATTGAGTATATCACACTTCTAGTCATTGGGAAACCTTTAAACCACCTAGCCCTCATGTAATGATTAGAGTTGGCCCTAGGTCCCATTTACCCTAATAACTCTAATACTACCTGTCATTATGAACCCTTTTTCACTCATGCATACATGCATGCACACAACACAATATCTAAAAAAAATGAAATTGGACAAAATGAACTATTCCAAACAATCCTTAAACCAGACACTTACCTTTTTTACTTACCTGCCCACTCATGGCCTTACCTTTTAAAATAAAGCTGATACCCTATTTTTCCTATCCCTAAAGATCAACATGTTTAATACTAGAGATATCCCACTTGCTTATACTACTGCTGATGGCTCTGCACCACCTCCACCTTCTCCATTTGCTCCACTAGCTCTTCCTACTGACATTATTAAAATGCTTTCTAAAATTATGATGAGGCAAGATGAGGTCATTAAAGCTCAACATAGGACCCTACCTGCCATCATGCAAGCCTAAGAATATACCATAATGGGCAAAGTCCAAAAAATACTGACCCAGTTCCGATAACAAACTACTAATCCTACTTCCACCTTGTCAAATTCGAAGAAGGAACCTTTAACCAGAGAGGTTATTATACTAAATCAATAATCAGACCGTGGAAATGCCACTCCAACTGCTCTTTCTATGGATCCTTTCCTAAAAGGGGCCTAAGATCACCCACTCCTTAAGTCTATAATGGAAAAGTGTGAGGAAATGGAAAAGACTTTGAAGTCCTTGAAAAGGAAAGAGAATGTGCTAGATGTGAAGGCCTTGAGTCCTTTCCCTAATGAAAGGCTTCCACTCGAGTTCTAGATGTTAAACTTTGAGAAATTTGATCGTGCTTCCTACCCTAACACCCACTTAAGGATTTATGATGGGAGACTTCACCCTTTGGGCATCAAAGGTGAGCTCCTTATTCAACTCTTCTAATAGTCGCTTATTGCTGTGGCCTTAAGTTGGTTTATTCAATTAGATGACTCTAAGATATTTACCTGGGAGTTAATTTATAATGAATTTGTGAAATAATATTCTTACAATCAAGAGATAGATGTTTAGAAAAGAGACTTGGAAACAACAAAGCAAATGCCTAAAGAATCATTTTTCTGCTTTCATAGCTAGATAGAGGAAAAAAAGTCTCCCACATGGAACACCAACCATCAGAATCAAAATAAATTGACATTATTTTCAAGAACTTACTGCATGTCTATGAGACAAATTAATGACACAATATCTCCCAAACTTTAAGACTTTGAAGATGGATTCTAATATGGCCTACTTAAGGATGAAAACCAGACCTTGTCCTCCTGCTATAAAAAGACTAGCTCCACTAAAAAAGAAGGCAGGGTCAATGCAATACCACCTCTTAAGCCAATCTAGATCAAAAGAAGAGAGTTCACCAACCTAAAGGGCTTGACACTGAGTTTCCTCTAAAAATAATGCCTAGAAAAAGGTACATTCCAACCACTTGACCCTAAGCCTAGTCCAAATCCACTGATAAAAAATTTCAACATGTCTGAGAAGTGTGACTATTTCCAAGGGCCTAAGCATAAAACTGATCATTGTAAGGCCTTTAGATATAAAATACAAGACCTAATAGATGTAGATGAACTCCTATTGTCTACTGCAGTCATTAGTATAAATCCCCTGCCAAAGCACAATGTGAATGTAATTCTGAATGAGTTTAAAGAGGGGGATTCAACACACCTCATTAGAGATGCCATGCTCCTAAGCATTTATCACTAAACTGGAGAGGATTAATCTTCCTTAGAGAGGCTCTTCTTCCTAAATTTCTTACATCTGATTAACCATCCCTCCTTAGGGAAGCTAATCCATAATGACTATTACTATGTTATCATCGACCTAAGGCATTTGGGAGATGAAATAGATGCCATTACCAAAAGTGGCCGAATAACTCAAGCATCTATTGCTCCTTCATCCTCAAGCTGACTAGTGGCAATGATTAGAGGGACTCTTGAACCTGAAGAGGATCCCATACTTTGGTAGTTGAAAAAGACTCAAGCTAACATATCAATATGGAATCCTCTTATGTCTTCTTGTCCTCACTGTCAAGCTCTTTGCAGGGTGCTAAGCCAATGGCAGACATCTTATGACATCTCTCTAGAGACCTTAATTACATTAATCACAAGTTCTATAAAGAGGGCTTCAATCTCTTTTTCAAATAAAGAAATCCCACCTGGGGGCCACATAATGATTCCATGTATATCACTATTATCATAAAGGAGAAGACTGTCCCTATAACCCTCATTGACAATGGGTCTACACGCAATGTATGTCCACTAAAAGTTGTAAGTTATTAAGGGTTAAGTGCTACTGATTTTACCCCTTTTGATGAAATTGTATGAGCTTATGGTAATTCAAAAAGAGAAGTTTTAGGGGTGGCAACACTAGTAGTCACCATGGCCTCGACTGCTTTCAAGGTACCCTTCCAAGTCATCAATGTACCATCTTACTTTAACCTACTTTTGGGAAGGCCTTGGATACACCAGGCCAAGGCTGTACCATCAAATCTACACCTAAAGGTTAAGTAACCTCTAAAAAATGACCTAGTCACCATCAAGGCAAATATGTCTAGAAAATCTGAAATCCTACACAAGGTCCCAATTCTGGAAATCCAACCCTAGTTGTGATGATATCCTTTATTTAGCTTTCCATTTATGTAGTTCATTAAAGCTGCTAGGGAGAAAAAGAGATAGTAATCCTTGTCTTTGATCCCTACCGTAATCCTATGGTGGGACACATTTTGAAACACATGGCCTACTTTCCTGGAATGGTCCTAGGTAAAAACCAAAAAGGGATGAAGTCATTTGATGAATACCTATCCTCAATCCTTTCATTTGGCATAGGCTACTGATGAAGAAATTAAGGGGGTAAAATCCTGAGAAAGAGAAAGATCCTTAATTGCTAGTAAAGGGGGTGAAACTGACTATCCCCTAAGGCTATATTTCAAAACCCTAAATGGGTATTTTGTCAAAGAAGGGGAGAGAAGTTCCTTAATATGCTTTCCCTAAACCATGATTGATATCAAAATTCCTAGATTTGAGTTGTTCTCTGATGTGAAACTAACCACGGAAAACTGCCAGCATTTGTATTTCTTGGACAATGACTATAAGGACATAATAGAAGTTAGCCTCTTTGGTGACATAGCTTTCCTTATAAACAAGGAGGGAAATTTTAACCTCTTCTCCTTAATCAAGTGAGCCAAGGAGAAATTAAAGAACTGGCAATATGATGAGAGCTCTATTGGAGCCGCTAAATCTAAATCAAAGACCGACTCTGAATCTAAAAGCAACACTGAGTCTAAGTCCTCGTCTTCTGAGTCTAAAATGGATGTAATTAGTCCTCCGGGCTTTAATTACAAATTTTATATAATTGTGGACCTTTCTCCTATTTCAATTAATAAGACTACCAAAGTTTATTACTAATAGTTTGTCTCTCTATTTTCTTTTACTATTCCAATTGATGAATCTGACTTTAATAAAAAAGAGAATAAAATAATAAACAAAATAAAAGATGCATTTAAAGAGCCCATAAACACTGGCACTCAAGACTGAAAGAAATATTACAGAGTCACGTCGCAGAACAAAAAATACATGAATCAGAAAGATTCAGTTTTCAAAACTTTTTTGAAAACTTAATTTTGCTAAAACTAAATGATATAATGATTTCACCCTAGATTGGATATATGTATGTAAGTCATACTAACAGTACAATTATCCCTTCTTAGAAATCGGCATGTTGAACTCTTTAACACCCTTCCAAGTGTTAACTTTAGGAGAGGCATATTATTATCTTTCAATCTATCATATAGATTTTAATTCCAAGAATATAGATGATCCCTCCTAAGTCATATGGAGAAAAAAATTAGGATAAACAATCTTTCACATTTAATGAGCATATCAATGTTTTATCAATAAATAATTGTCATCCCAATTTAGTACAAGTAAAGTGAGTTCCAATAATTCTGTGGCATAGTAAAGTGAACTCCCACTAACATTGTGGCATAGTAAAGTAAGTTACCACTAACAATATTGCACAGTAAAGTGAGTTACCACTAACACTGTTGCACAGTAAAGTGAGTTATCACTAATAATATTGCATAGTAAAGTGAACTCCTATGAACCTTCTTGTACATTTAGATTTATTTTTGTTCTTGTTGAAATCAAACTATTTGATAGCCTCATCAAAAACAACGAATCTAGTTCCTCAAAGTTTACTTAAGACCATGAATGAATCTCTTAAGCTTGCACACTTTGGAAATTTCTTTATGTTCTAAACCTTTAGATGGTTCCATGAAAATGTTTTCTTAATGTCTCCATTAAAAAAAGCGATATTGATATCTCATGTCAAATCTCATAATCATAGTGTACATTTTAATTGCTAAAAAAATTATAATGGACCTAAACAAAGCTTTGTTAAGTAGGTTACCTAATGGTAAACCCTTTTCTCTTTAGCAAAACTTTTTTACTATAAGCTTTCCTTTGAACATTACTACGTTTGTGTCAGCACCAATCTTTCAATTGAATTTCCATTTACCCAATAGGAATCACCCCTTAGGTGGATTCATAAGTTTATGGACTTAGTTCGTATACATAGAATACCTTGTCACATTTCCATCTATGCTAATCTCTCACTTGAAATTCCTTTTATCCAATGGGAATCACCCCTTAGGTGGATTTTACAAATTCATAGACTTGGTTCACATACACGAAATCCATTTAAATTTCATAGCTTTAGAATTATGAGGAATCTATATCTCATATAGTTTCCTTAATCCTAGTAGGATTAACTATTGATTAACTTACTCATGAATGAACAACTCTTATACATTCACATGAAGAAACTTGTATCTCTCCAGAAGGTGAGATACACTACTAAATCTTTGAGGTCTTTTGAGTGGATACATTATCAATTGAAAATTTATTCACGAGGTGGATCAATCTTACTTGACCATTTTATTGATTCTCTTTGGATGACAACTCATCCCATATTATCTTCATATCTATGCTATTTTCTTGAAGAAACTCTTTCTTAAGAAAAAGACATCCTAGCTAATAATATTTGTTTGGCTATAGAAGATAATGATAGAATCCTAAATTGCTTTAGGATTTCTAACAAACCTTTCATTTAATAGATTTTTCATCCAAGTGTCCTATTTTTTAGCCTTTTAGTGTGAGCTACACACCCCAAATCTTAACAGACTTAAAACTTGTTATTGTACCATATCTCATATGGATTTATTAGAAATATATTAGGATTAAATTCTATTAAGGATGTAGGGAACTACCACACTTAAATCTCAATAAAGAAATTTACAAACATTTATATTTCATTATTAAATGTATCTTATCTCATAGGGTACAATCTCTTTTAGATATATCATTTGGTTATGGAAATCCAAAAGGGATTTTTAATATTATTCCATTTGTCTTTTAGAAGTGTCCAGACTCCATTCTAAAGTATTTACTTCCTCGATGTCATCAATGGTTTCAATATCTTTAGATGTGTGTTTTTCAACTTCTCTCATGAATCATTTGAACTCTTCAAATAACTCATGTCTATATTTCAACAAATACACATACTCTAATCTTTAAAGATCATATATAAATGAGATGAAATATAGATACCCTCCTTAATAGATTTCTTTAAATAGATCACCTACATCTCATGCATGAATTCAAATAATTCATTTAGTTCTTCCACTTTGTCTAACAAAGGGTGATCTATTCACTTTTTCCTTTGATGCATGATTCATAAGTTAGAGTAGGTTCACTTCCTTTTATCTAGGATCCGTATGTTCTCCAACCTTAGAATCTTTATCTTCGACTAAATGACCTAGTCTAAGAGGCTAAATTAATTTCTGAATGAGGATTAGGTTTTAACCATGGCATTAATATTACTTAAGCTTGGAGATGTCTTATTGTTTCATTATCTAATATTAGAAACAATTAAGTATAACCCATGTTAATAACTCTATTGGAATAACAGAGACATATTTCTTAAAGTCTGAGTTGAAAACTCATACTAGTCAAGAAATAATGTTTTAATGACATTAGGTGCATACAAAATGTTTTTCAACAAAACATAATACCTCATACCAATAGGGTTTAATCAAATTTCCATTGAAACAACACTTGTCCTAACAATCAGATAACTTCCCTTTTCTTCAAACTCTTATTATTTGTTTTTACCTTCTCAAGGTTTATGCAATTAATAAATGAACTATATGGAAAATGGGAAGTAGAATAATTGAAAATTGTTCCTTTTTCAAGGTGCATTAATCTCTTGCTCTTTCTATTTTCCTTAAAGTATTCTAAATACCTTTGACAATGTACTTCTAATATCTAAAGCAATGGAAATTCTTTCCTTTGCTATGTGAGAAGCTTCTTGATAATTGATAATTTATGCATTGATATATCCCATTTTCTTGACGATTTTGTGCTTTAAATTGAATTTGATTTGTTTGTTCTAAGTGTTTTCAGTTATTTTCAAGTATTTAATTTAAATCCAAGGTTAAAAAGAATTATTTTGAAGTTCGGGTTTGAAAGATGATGAAAACGAGCGAAAACGGTAGACAACACCTCCCACGGGCATTGGCACGGCCGTGCCAAGGGCTGCAAAGCCCGTGGGAGGCAGTGCACACACCCAGCCGACAGTAGCCAGGCACGGGCCGTGCTAGCCCTGCCAGCCATCCGTGCCAAGCTATTTCCTGCCAGGCAG
>CAOJBK011968468.1:0-26753 GCA_948294925.1 Codiaeum variegatum
TTTCTGACACAAGGTTTTCAATTGCAAAGCATGTGGTGACGTGATTAGCATATTTATTAAAAATTTTATTTACTCCACTATTTCATTAAAAAATTAAAATAATAATAATTTTATAAATTAAATAATATTAAATTATAAAAAGAGTAATATTTTTTAAATAATATTTCATTCATTTATTAATGATAAATATTAATATTTAATTATTTTTAAAATATATAAATAAAAAATTATTTAAAAATAATATTTTTTAAGATGAATGTATTGATATATTTTTTATTTTATAATTTTAAAAATTTTTTTTATAAATTTATTTTTAACATATTAATATGAAAAATAAAATAAATACTTATTTGACTTATTTGAGAATAGAATTTGTATTTACTTGGCTAAAAACCAGAGCAATTTTATTATTAAATGTATTGATGGACTCAAATGGAGGAAGATATAAAGGACAATGCAATGCAATTATTTTGTGCCTAATTCTCTGTTTCACTTTTCCTTTCTTTCAAAATAGGAAAGTGTTCAATTTCTGCTTTTTAAGTCATTAATACTAAACATAACAAATGTATTTATATATGTTGCTATATTTCATCTTGTAAATTCAATATATCTAAAGTTTTTTTTTAAAGGTTCAAATATGTGTCCAATATTTGAAAAAAATATAAGATTGACATTTCATATTTAAAAAATTCAAATATATCTCTGATATTTTTTTTAAAAATGTCAATACACCCATTTTTTTACCGAAATATACCAAACGGTTTTAACTGCTCTGTTAAAAAAAGAAGTGCGTTTACTTTTTTTGAAAATATTAGGAACATATTTGAAACTTTTTAAACATGAAATGTCGATCTGATATTTTTTCCAAATGTAAGAAATCTATTTGAATCTTATCTTTTTTTTCTTAAAAAAAATCGATTATTCTTGTCTTTATGGTAGGCTTTTTTTTTTTGGCCAAAAGTCTTTATGGTAGCTTGAACCTGTGTTAAGAAGATGGAATATACTAAGCTATGTTTGATAGTATTCATCACCAAAGCAGTGGAAAAGAGCAATCTAAATTGTATAAACCAAGACATGAGCAAAGTGAATTTCCTCAAATACCTAGAAATGGGAATGCACACTAGAATTGTAGCTGTAATATTCAACCTTTTTATTTACCATCTTCTAGCATTTTAATTTCACAGAAATTTTATTGCTTCGTCTATATAATCCTTCAGTCAATTTTTTAACCGATGTGCACCTCTAATAATTCAACTCGACCCTGAATTTCTTGTAATTTGGTGAAATCCGTGGCTGAAGATTTGTTTCTTTCTGTTCTTTTGGATTTTTCTAGTGTACGTTCTTGGTTTTTAGCCAAGTAGTATTTTAATGGACTGAATTTATTAAATTTGGATATGAATTTGACCAGACTAGAGTTTGATGATTAATTTGGACACTAGTTAATAGTTATGCAAATAATTCGGCCACTGTTCCATTATACAAACCCATAACCTCGAACCAGGTTTCAAATCAAACGCCAGTTTTCGAATTTGCGCACAACAAATGATGCGTTTTAGTGGTCACGCTCGACAATAAACTAAAATGGAATTTATTTCTAATTTTAGTCGTACGGATAATCCTTTGGAATTTGAATTCAAGGGAAAATGACATAAAGAACCAACAGGGGAGCCAATGTATTAACACGAGTCATATACTCCAGAACAAATCTCGTTTCTTTGGTTTGGGAAAAAAATGGCATTTCTTAGGCAAAAAATAATGACCTTTTTTCTGTTTCTTTAGGGTCCGAATTGTTAAATTATGGTCAATATTTAGCTAAAAATAAATGACTTTTTATCTTTCCAACGAGAATGAAATACAAGAAATCAAGCCAAATTCTAACATGAGCACAACAGAGTCGCTTCTTCAATGTTTGCCTATGCGCCTAATGAAATGCTGCTACTTCATCCTCGAAGTGTTTCAGAAGGCTCTCCATACTCATTACTGAGTGGTCACCTTTGTCTCTCACTCGTACACTCACCTGCAAAAACAAATGGAATACTCATCACAATTTCTTTAGATCCAAAACAAAACAGCAAAACAGATTGGATTGAACTCAATTAAATTGAAAAAAAAAAAGGAATTCCAGGCATTATATCCTTTTTCCTAAAAGATGGTGATCCTACTCCACAGCAAAACATTATATTAAAAAATGTACCAATTGATGATCACTCTCTTCTACTCCCTCTTACACACACACCAGAAAAATGGGAGGAAAAAAAAATTCCTGTTATGATCTTCCCAAAGAGGCAGCACAAATTGTCCTAAGCCCTCATTGGCAAAAGGGGAAAAAAATAATAGCAAATAAACAATTGTCCAAGCTCCCAACCTTCCAGTTGTTAATTCATATAAACTCAATTACTTGAATAGTATTGGACAGTACCTGGCCAGTTTTGGCTTCCTCTTCACCAACCACCAATATAAAGTTGTATTGCGCCAACTGAGCTTCCCGTACCTGCATGGAGCGCAGGTATCAGTGGTCAAAATACACTATATTCGCATCATTCCAATTGTTTATCCTCTCATATCAATGATCTACCCAATGTGTTGACTTCTTGTTAAAATCATTATAGCGATGAAAGCAAATCTTATTGAGCTCTTAATTTTGATGTATATAAAGGAGCAAACCAAACATTCCAAATAGAGATAAAACTCATTAAATGTTGAAAACGGAAAAAGAAAATGCTACGTATATTGCAAAATATTTTTCAATGTGTTGATGCCATAAGTTCGGATAGAAGTGTTGGGTTGTATAACATGACTCCAATTATTATCACAGAGAAGCAAGCAGAAAGGTATTATATGCTTTTTGCACAAAAGTCCATAGCTGCATGAAAATCGAAATAGTGATATGATATTCTTTCCATTTAAATCAGGAAACTCCTGAAGCTTATTTTTTGAGATTTTCGTAAGATCTGAAACCCAGGGTCAGTCTAATGCTATCCAAAAATGTTAAAAGTCTGTAGAAAATTTCAACCGTGAGAATCGTCAAAAATCTCAGCAGTTATGCAAATGAAAAGCAACATGATCAATTATTATATGCACTTATCCAAGTTATAAAACCAGCATTTCTTCAAGGAGCTTCCCTCCTCATTTATTATCACAATTGCCACCATTTATAAGAGAGGAACCAAGTCATATTGTCACCACATCAAATCTTTTAGTTAGTTTCAGCATAAAACGTGAAACATGACCAGGATTCACCAGAATGAGCAAACCAGCAAAGCATTTGTATAGTAGTAGTACTGAACAGTCTACCCTTGAATTCAATGGATAAGAACAGTAAACATTTGAGGTACGCAACATAAAATAAAGATGGGATGTTAATTTGATGTCGAGAATGTGACTGTGTACCTTTTTCTGAATCTTTCTATCCGTTAAGTCAACATCAACATGATAACCAGCTTTATGTATCTGAGCCTGCACCTGAGGAAAAGTGACAACAACATTCATCGATTTGCATTACCCTCTAGATTAAATTAGAAGGAACAACAGTAAGAAGCTTAAGAAAGATGAAATCTAATAAGAAGCTTAAGAAAGATGAAATTTAAACACTAATCAGAGTTATTTCAACCACAGCACCCAATAAGTCTTAAGGATTTTCCTTGTTTTATATGTTAATCAGAGACTTGTTTTGTTGGTCGTTTATTGTCTTATGCTGCCTTATCGAAGTCAGATAGTTCTCAATAATTATTGAACACCAGATGGATGAGAAATGGTGTTGCAATGTTACTACCATGAAAGAATCATTATAGATACAGCACAAAAGAAATCATAAAAACATAAAGAACTTGAAGAATGTCCAGACTTTATACATGACCTACAAAAAGTCTGATGTTGCTTTTTCAAAGAGAGTTCTCAATAATTATTGAAAGCCAGAAGGATGAGCAATGGCGTTACAGAGTTACTACCATAAAAGAATCATTATAGATACAGCCCAAAGACAATCATAAAACATTAAAAAACTTGAAGAAATGTCCAAAATTATCGCGAGGAATTGTGTGAGAGTATAAAGTTCAGATAAAAAGCATATATCTAACCTGTTCTGCATATGGCTGGGATTTCTCAGATACAGGGCAGACAATTGCTTGGCGAGGACTAAGCCAGAAAGGCCATTTCCCCTTGTAATGCTCCAACAGAATTGCAAACATACGCTCCACAGACCCTAGGATCGCTCTGTGGATCATAACAGGTCTTTCCCTCTTGTCTTCATCCTCTGCTGAGTATTCCAACTCAAAACGATCTGGAAGCTGGAAGTCAAGCTGCAACCATAGGCTTTATTAAGTGAAATTCTGACACCAAAGGATAACTGGAAAGACAAGAACGAAATAGAGCCAAAAATCTCGACCTGCAATGTGGCGCACTGAAATTTCCTGTTCAGTGCATCGGATACACTAATATCTATCTTGGGTCCATAAAAAGCTCCATCACCTTCATTAATCTGTACAGCATAGCCCAAAATATAAGTATGCATTGTCATGACAAAGCAAAGAAAAATGAAATAGGGAAACCAATCAGGTATCCCAAGGATTCTGGCAACATATTCACCACATCTTATAGACTCTATCTAACAGACTAAACTTTCATTTGGGCATAACTCTCTCCAATTTATAAGACCAAAACATGGCCAACAAGAAAGTTCAAAATTCTGTTTAGTTAAGATGCAGAAAGCTTAGATTTGTGGAGAATTCTCGTGTAATCTTCTCAAATCATCATTTTCACAAAAAAAAAATTAAACATCAAATATAAAGAAAATGAAAATATTAGAGCTAATAAGCTTTTTGGTTGTCTTGGTAGTGCTACTCTTCGTTTTCTTGACATAGTCAATATTCTTGTCAATCTCATTTTAAATATGTTCATGAGTTAATTATAAATACAAATTACAAAAAATAAAACAACACTACACAAAGCACAGGCTTGCACTGGTTTACAATAAATTTCAACCACTACTTCAAAAGTAGAGGGAAAGAAGGAGAATAGCAATACCTCCCAAGGCTTGCCAAACTCATCCAAAGCTCTTTTAAGTGCATCCTCGGCTTTTTCCCATGTTTCCAAGTTCCCAAGATATTTCTCTGGCCTCTGCAATACAGATATCCAATGACATTAAATAAAATCCTTGTCCCATTTCCTAGTAGGCCATCCAAATGAACTTATTGTCAGAAATTTGTGTGCATGTAACTATAGATCTCTGCCGATGTGGATATCTAAGTTCTGAGATGATATTTAAAAAAAAAAAAACTACAAAGTTAACACGGTTAGACTTTTCACTGCAAAAAAGTTTCGTGTAAATCATACTTGCTAACACAACCTGAAAACTGATAGCAGAATTTGTCCAATAAATTTTCCTAGCAGAATGATATTGATCGTGAGATATGTAAGTTTCATTATGGTGTGTTAGGTATTGAGTTGGTCAAAAGCACTTCTGGAGAATTTTTTTTTATATTGTCTTAAAGTGCTTTTCCAAAACTATTTTTTCAAGAAGCGTGTGAATTTGATGCTTTTTCTAAACGTATGTTTAGAAAAAGCAGTTCATAAAAATAATAAAAATCAATCAATTAAACCAAAAAAAAATTTCTATAAGCGCATTTTTAGAGTCTGAAATAGATTTTTTTATGTAATTGATTAATTTTTATTATCTTTTATAACTTGCTTTTCTAAAACTGGCTTTTGGAAACAATTTTAAGAAAGTTACAACAAATTTCAGCATCTCGCCAAGTTCATAAAATTTTTTCAAATATGCATAAAGTACATAATAAGAGAGGAAAAGAGATTAACAAACTGAAACTTGAAAATCATCATACCGTAGATAGCTTCAAGTCATAAGTGAATCCAAATACTTTATACACATAATCAATGAATTCAAGGACACCCGTCACTTCATCTTTTATCTGAAAAAAAGAATCCATATATTACAACAGGGTAAGTCAACAAAAGACATGTAATGATAATGTCAAACATCAATTTAACTCAAATCACCTGTGTTTCCCGGCAAAATATATGAGCGTCATCCTGCACCAATTACAAAATAAATCCATTACGTTAAACACAGAACTGATTCACTACCACAACCATGTGATAAAATTTTAGAAAACTGAAATTAGAAGAGTATTTATCCCTTTATAGTAATGCAAATTGAACAAGTAATCTACATGTAATGTTAGATGACTCGATCACATCAGTAAAATCTACACATATTAGTCTAGGTGAAAAACTTGAAATAAAAAGATTTCCAGCCAATAAAATTAAGTGAAGTACAGTATTTCTGAAAAAAAATCATCTGAAAACTAAAATTAACAATGATTTTTAACTCAAACAATGAAGAACACTATAAATATTAATTCTATTGATAGAAAATGAATGATAGCATCCATGTGTTGAGAATAATTCTTAAGACAGAATTTTAACTGAATTCTAGCATTTGGAATAATTCAAAAGTAAATTGACTTAAAGTCCACACACCACCCATATCTATAAAAAAAAGGTTACAATAAGGATGTTTTGGTCTTATCATTAGTGGGGCTCACCATTTCTAAACTGGATGAATTGAATACTTGCAAAACATTCTATTTTTATGTGATTCTTATTTCTTTCAAAATATTTGAATAAATTAAAAAACCATAAGAATTGCTCTCGTCACTTAAAAAACCATATGTGCGGTGTAGGCCTATTTCCTTTTTCAAAATATATTTACTCTCTTTTAATATTGTCATACAAGTATTTTCAATTTACTCTGAGTGTTAACGGTACTTTTGGATTAAAATAAAAAATTTCCGTTTAATTATATTAACTAACTTTTATTAATGTGTGAAATAAAAATAAGCTTATTACAAACATGGTCAATGGTTCAGAACCACTAGCTCCAGTGCGGTTCAAACCCCCCTAACAACAGGTTTAGATGGAGCACAGCGAAGGTGATTACTAGTAAGAATAGGAAGGGAAATGAAAGAGAAATGTAGATATGAATGGAAGAGATAATTAAGGGTAAGGGACTTAAATTATAAATGCCATCTATCCCTCCTTTTTTCCAGATATGAGGTGTAGAAAAATTTGAAGAGTGAAAAAATGTCTTACTCTTCCTTACTCTTACACCTCAAAAAAATTTGTTCCATCATTCCCTAAAAAGGGTACCTTCCATTACTTACCTCACTTCCTCCCCTACACTGCAACCAAACAGTAGTTCAAATTGTTTTACTCAAAAAAGACTTGGAACATTTCATGTATTATTAAAATTAAGTTCTTTCGAGTATTGAACTAACATGAAAATAATTCTTTTAATACAATTCAACTCAACAAAACCTTAATCTCAAGTCAATTGGGATCGGCTATATGGATTCCCTTTCTCCACTCGGAGCGATTGTGAAACATATTATCAGAAATATTTAAGAGCTCAAGATCATGTTGAATGACTCTACTCCAAGTTAACTTAGATCTACTCCTCTCTTTTTTACCCATATCTACTATAAGGTGTTCTAATTTTTTAACCGGTGCATCTAAAGGTTTACACCGCACATACCCGATTCATCTTAGTCTCTCTTCTCTCAACTTTTTTTCTACAATGACAACTCCAACTTTATCCTTGATATACTTATTACGGACTCTATCCATTTTAGCATGGCCGCACATCCATATTAACATTCTCATTTCTGTCACACTAAACTTAGAGGCTTATTGTGCTTTTATAGCCCAACACTCATTCTTGTACATCATAGTCGGTCTCACCTCAGTGCGATAAAATTTTCCTTTTATTTTATGTGGAGTCTTGCGATAAGATAATATTCCGAAAGCACTCCTCCATTTCATCCACCCGTTTTGATCCGATGAGTAACATCCTCCTCATAACCTCATAACCTCTATACTCTTGCAAGATAGATCATAAGTATTTGGAATGTGTGCTTTTAGATATAGCAACGCCTTCTAAACACACGTCTATCTGCTAACTCCTATTACCTTCACTAAATTTAAATATATACGTAAAATAATATAATCGTGATACATTAACTGAATGATTTAAAATGGTAATTAATCAATTAAAAAGAAATGAATAAACTTCATTTGTAATTTTTATAGCAACTATTTTTTATACTTAGAAATTTGTTTTCATTAATTTTTGCCAGAAATCCAAGTAATAATTTCATATCTTTGCAATCCAAGATATATAACTTTATTTTAATAAATTGGGTTTTGTGAGAAAATCATTTTATAATTTCATACTTTTGCAATCCATTTATATATTTACTTGATAAATAAAATTATATATATTTGAAAAAAACAAAATCATGTGGTTCATACAGTTCGAAAAGTCTGGTTTCAATTATTTTTCTCACTTCTATGACCTATAACTGACCTTTAACCCTCTAGAACTAGTTCTACAACCTGGTTCATGAATTGTAACCAATGACTATTCTAGATACGAATTTGACCCGAGCCAGTTCCTGTCCAATTTATGTTTCAATATCAACCCTTTGCCCATGACTAGGCCTATATATTTGGAATAGAGGGAGTAGAAATAGAAATAAAGCGAATCGATTTCTTGCATTTTTTTTAGGGATACCTTAAACCTCTAAAGCTAGTTCTATAGTCCAGTTCATGAATTGTAACCGTTGACCAGTATGGATATGAATTTGACCCTGCCAGTTCCTGTCCTATTTATGTTTCAAATTGACCTTTGCCCATGTCTAAGCCTATATATTTGGGAAAGAGGGAGTAGCAATAGAAATAAAGCGAATCGATTTCTTGCATTTTTTTAAAGGATACCTGCTGAAATCTCCGAACACGTGTTAACCCGGTGAGTGCTCCACTGGCCTCATTGCGATGCAATGCCCCGAAATCAGCCAGCCGAAGAGGAAGTTCTGGACAAAACCAAACAATAAGGATGACAATGCAAGACCATAATCTATGAGCACAAACAACTAAAGCAGCATGTTAAATTTGACAAGGTAAACTACAAACAAGTCCTCTGATCAGCACCACCAAATGTTTCGTTGAAACTTGCATACAAAAATACAATGCTCCAGCCTTTTTCATGGTCACTCCACCAAGCACCATCAAAGGAATAATCAATTTATTTACCTCTTAGGCTCCAGTTAATTAGCTCTTTTTTTTTCTTTCTTTCTTTTTTTTTCCCCAGAAGCTAGTTAATTAGCTCTTTTCAAAAAAGTAATATTGATGATTAACATTTATGTGAAAGGCATATCACAAAAAAAATTAAGTTATATTGATTATGACCAGAATCAACTTACACAATAACACAAAATTATATTAATTCATCCATATTGAACTATAATCACAAAGAAAATAATCACTAAATTAAATTCTGCTCATACTCCCACCAAAGCTACAAAGTTTGCTCTCCACAAGTTAAACATCATTCAAGTGATCCAGAATGCAACACTTTCTAATCTAACAGAAATTATTTTTTTTTTCTTTGCCCGTCAAAAAAATCTCTGAAGATCAATCAGGTATGAATTTTAATGCAAATATATTTGTTTTCAAGATTGCAACAACTACATATCTGTTGTTAAACTTAAAACGTTTAAAAAAAAGGTAATGCAAAACGTTCCGGAGTTATGCAAAATGATTATCATAAATGTCTCTTTAAGTGCATTCTAAGATAATACAAGCAAAACAAATATTTTGAAGGAAAGTGTTTAAGGGGAGAGCAAGCAGGCATGCTAAGAACTACAAACATATAAAGTAAATTGGTTCACACCTGACGCAGAAAGGAAAAATGCAAATTCAAATAGTAAAGAACTTGAGAAATACTGATCTTAAGGAAAAAACAGACTGATACAACAAGATTTACATCTTCCATTGAAGTCATCAATGCTTAAACAAGCTGTTCACCAAAATGTTTAAATTTTTAGGGGGGCGATGGGGGTGGGGGGGAAGGGAAGAGAAAAAAGAAAAAAAAAATCTTCAGTATCATCCTAAGATAAAATAGATAGATAAAACCACATTAATTTACTTGGTTTATTAAGTCCAATACAAGCAAAAGAAGCTCTTTGGTTTGGTAGAAGACATGCAAACAGTGTGATCTACACCATTCCCATGTTGAAAATGTTCATAAATGGAATGAACTTACCTCTATATGAACGGACTCTGTGTTGAAAAATTAAACAGTGCCCAGGGCAATTCATAGGTTTAAGGCCAAACTCTTGCTTTTCAATCTGCTCACAGAAAAAATATACCATCATAAATTCTTTTGGGTATTCTAGGAGAGGTATGTGAGGATGTCCTAATCGTCTATCATCTTGCAAGCATGCTTATTTGCACCATAAAGTAGTAAGGGGCTGTTTAGTTATAGAAAACTAGTCCTGTTTTCCAGAAAATAAGAAAACTAAAAAATAGAATTTCTTGCTTGCTTATAAAAATTTTACATATGGAAAATTAGAAATAAATTTTCTAACTTTTCCAAATTGCAGTCATATCTTAGAAAAATTCTTTAGACAGTTTGCCAATAATACTTTAATAGTCTTATTAATCGGAAAACACTGAGCTCTACTTGTTTTCCGACAACAACGTCATGCTACAGTGGTTCGAGACCCAGGAAGAGTTTTTTTTTTTCATATTTTTCAAAATTTCAGATGTTAATTTAGAAAATGAAAACCAAGAAAAAGAAAATGAAAATATAAAATATTTTCTACAGCTAAGCATGGCCTAAATGTTCTCATTTCTCCCTTCTTTTTTTCCCTTTCTTCAACAAATTTTTAATGCACAATTATGCACAAACACCCCCATGAGTCCACGGAGCAGTACCTAAGTCCTAAGCTTCCCTATCACTACTATCCCTAGCCTATTCCACTTAATTTTGAGTTGTGCATTCATTAATCTATTTATCATCCCTAGTTTAATTCCAATAACAAGTACTCTGCCTCTTGCAGACTCTATAGCCTCACAGCTTGCAAGTGACAGCATTAAAAGTTCCTCTATATAAATATTTATCAATAAGGAATATTGGATATAAAGAAAACATCACCTCAAGCAAAAACATATTCTCCTTATAATTTGCAGCATGGCCAGATGTCTCCCAAAGTTTCATGTTGTAAATATTTGGAGACTTAACCTGCCAAATCCATCAAATCAAGCAATTAAGAGTAAGGATATCTCATCGGTATTTAGCCACCAATCTTGACTACCAACCTCTTCATAGCCTCTTTCTCTATACTGACCCCGAATAAAGTCCATTAGTTTGTTGTAGATTCGAGTTCCATATGGAAGGAAAAACCAACTTCCAGGACTGAGTCCATAAAAGATGCAACAAATTAATACTACAGAAAAATATTGATTTTATTTTACTATAAACTTGGTTAAAGTACATGAATCTGTGAAGAGTACCTCAATGGATGACAAAAGAAAAGCTCCTGCTTTGTACCCAACAATCTGTGGTCATATTTTTTTGCTTCTTCCAGCCGTTGAATGTACTCCTGAACAAGCAAGATATGTTAGAACAAGAATCTCTCATTTAAAATCAATTTAAAACAGTTCTTCCACTTTACCAATCATGAAATGACCTACATTGGATGAACATAAACTTGTACAAAATATTTCTATACAAGTAATACTTTCAAAGCAAAATAAGATGAAGTTTCAAAATTTTGAAAAATTTCTTTGAGTTTCCTGATGGCACGTCTACAGAGGGTATAAGCAAAACATCATGAGCTACTAACCACTAACAATAGCATATTATACCTGAATTATATTGAACCAGACTGATCTATGGCTTTAAAACTAGCAGTTGCACTTCAAAACTATTTAAGCTACTTTCACAAATATGCTAAGCAATTTCAATTAACTTTTCAATTAAAATCAATGTCATCTATATAATGATGTTGATAATTCAGGGGTTCCTAAAGACATGTATCCTCTCCAATACACAAGAGCAAACATCTGTTTTTGTAATGTGATATATTGACCTTCGTTATCGCTTGTATTGTGTTCAATGCGCTCCATGTGCATATTGTTCTCTTGTAGTAGATAGTCATAAGCCAATACATATATCTAAATAGAAATTGACAATATCACATAAATTAAAGAACCATTTAGAAGCATACAAAACAATTATTGCATCTAAATACACAATGTCTTCATCACAATACAGGCCACTTTCACAATGAAGTGGGAAAGCCAATACTATTATAGTAGACAAAATTCTGGAAAGAAATAAGTGTCAACAGCAGAAAACCAGAAAATAATACCACTGATACAAATAAGCATACAGAAAAGACAATTTTCAAAAGTCAAAAATTGAAAAATTACCTTCAGACGTTTTTGATCAGGATAGGATATACCATAAACTCTCTGCAAACTTTCACGATCTTTGTTACCCCTCCAATAGGCTGATGAAGCCTGGAATGATGAACCCAACAGTGAAATTGACTGAATTTATTAATATGAATTGAACACATACTTGAATATGTGTTACCTTCAAACATGCAAATGCTTTTACAAAGGATGTATTTGGTATATGGGGTCCTCGACATAAATCTACCAATGGGCCACATCTATATACAGTTATAGTTTTGTCTGCAGGAAGATCATTGATGATTTCAACCTGATCAAAACATGTACATATACGCATACATAAGGTGAGAGAAAAAGAAAAAAACAGAGAGAGAGAGAGAGATGGAGAAAAACAAAAGGATGGAAGATTTTGTTTGATAGAATACTATGTTAAACTTACCTTAAAATTGTTTTCTGAAAACATCTCAAGTGCTTGTTCCCTTGATACTTCAATGCGCTCAAAAGGTTGTTTTTCCTGCAATACAAATGATGATCAAAATACTTAATTAACACTGAATATAACCATTCTCAAGAATACTCTGCCAATGTTAACAAAAGCAGAATTTAAAACTAACTCTGAATTCTAGAAGGTATGCAAATAGCGGTACAAAACAGCCATCACAAAACTCTAAAAATGTAAAATGCCTTATTCAAGAATTAAAAGTATACAGAATTCTAACAAGACAATAAAACAATACCGCAACAGCTTTCAAAGCTCCAGCTTCAATTTGCTTAAAATGGTCATCATTCAAGCCCAAATCGCCATAGAATGCATCATAGTAGAACCCCTGCAAAATTCAATTCATATTTTACAAATAAGGAAGTTTATTTTTAAGTTTCAAATGAAGTAAAAAAATCCAAAAGCAAATATGAAGCAATGCCTAATCAAAAATAAAAAGAACATATATGCAGACCACAGGTATAAGATTACCCTTTTAATACTAATTGTACTTTGTGCAGCTCCTAATACTCAATATTCAAATCTAGCTATCCACAAAAGAGAATTTTAGAACAGTGGGGAAACATGGGCCAAGAATTTTGCACAACAAATTACATGCTTCAATGTTATTTTCCAAAGTCAAAACCCCAGATAAAAACCATAATGCACAGAATGCATATTCAAACAATATTGCATAAAAGAAGCTGCTTCTATTAAGATAACTCTAAATGGTACAAGCCTAGGAAGCAATCAAACACCAATAACAAATTCCTATAAAGCTAGTAAGACTATTTAAAATTTATAAGTCCAATTTCTTCCAGTAGATATTTCTTTCCTTCCCAAACAAACAATTAATGCTTTCCTTACATGACATTTGGAATCGAACTAATATATACCATACTAACCTTGACATATTTAAACCTTCTGGACAAAGATTGCAAGAAACTTAACAAACAAAGAATCAAAATATTGTTTCATAAAAGAGAAGTGAATTCCATTTAGTCCAAATATAGACAAATCATCAAAAATAGGTTCTTCTTGTGACATTCGTTATGAACTATAAGGCTATTATATAGCTTACCTCTCCTCTTGTGGTACAGGGTCCAATGCAAAGCTTGCAACCATATTCCACCTCCAGTGCCTGTGCCAGATAGTTATCAAGCATATGATTAGAACAACCAACTAGGTAGAAATGTGAATAAGAGATAGTAAGTTGAGTGATGTTCAAATTAAGCCACTTGATTAAAAAATATATACTAATAGGCTATAGCTTGTTGGCTCTTATTTGTACAAATTTACACATATATCAAAAAAAATAACAATAATAATAAGCAAGTAAAAAGAATGAATGGTACCTGGCCAAGAATGTGAGCACTGGAATGCCAAAATGTGTCGCGCCCTTCATCACTGTCAAATGTGAAAATCTTGAGCTCACAATCACCCTCTAATGGCCTGTTCATATCCCAAAGGACTCCATCAACTTGAGAAATCAACGCATTGGAAGCCAAACTCTTCGAAATATCTTTGGCGATATCCATTGGAGACGATAACCATTTCTTTCCTTCCTTGACTTTACCATCTGACAAAGTGATCCTATACCAAACAAAAAAAAAGCCAAACTCACGATACAATTGTATACATTATCAGATGCATTAGGGTTTTGAAGCTTTACTTAATAGGTTCGTGGTCAAGGGATTGAAAGTGGGAGAGCTGCTGAGACTTGATGGATTCGAAAAGCTTGATGCGCATTTCAATTACTGCTTTGAGATAGGCTTCGTCTTTCGGGTGAGAAACCGCCATAGTAGTTGCTATGGAGGAGAAGAGATGGCGGCGAGGGGCTTTCGAGAGGAGGATAGAAGACGAGTAACGGCGGAAACCCAAGAGCAGAGCACATAGCATATGAGAAGAGGCGAATGAAAGTAAAGAAAGAAAGCGCGTAGATATGCCGTTGAAGAGGTTTAGGGCTTTTGTCTTACTGGATGTTTTTTGCGTCGGCCGACAGCCCTGCGTCTTGGGAGCCTAAGGTCAAACCATTCTCATGGGCCGAAGTCCAAAACTAGAGTCGGCAAATCAGAGGTAATGGGTGGGTATGGAGTTAGGGTCCAAACGGATTGTGCAATATATAATCGTTTATTAATCTTTTTTTTTTTTTTAATACGAGTAGTTTGAAACTGGATCAACGGTTAGAATTAAGGTTTGTGTGCTAATCATTTATCCATCGATTTTTGGAGAAATTATATTTCATGACAACTTTTTTTTTAAAGAAAGTATCTCTATTATCATACAACAAACCAACTATATAAATAAATGGAAATGAATTGAACAAAAAAAACAAATCAATTAGAGTTTTAATTTCAAAATTACTATGATTTCTTATTGTGTGATGAGTGAAATTTGGGTTTTAATAATTTATTTTTTATTTATTTAATTATAGATATATTATTGTATTCTAAATATGTTTAACCCTTCACTTAGTACTTGGATTTTATTTCGATCACATTCTCTTCAACTTTAAAAAATAAATAATAAGTGAAAATCAATTTTAATCAGTAAAAATAAGTTTAAATAAGTCAAAATAAATTTTAATAAGTAAAAATAAGTTCAGCAAAAATAAATTTAGTAAAAATTAGTTTTAATCAATAAAAATAAGTTCAAAAAAGCCTTCAAAATCAATTATAATCAGTTTAGCAAAAATAAGTTCAGTAAAAATCAATTTTAACCAGTAAAAATCAGTTTTAATTAATAAAAATAAGTTCAGTTTAGTTGAAATCAGTTGAAGATAACAAGACCTTCTTGTTTGAGAATCTAATATTGGTAAGTTTACTATCTTTTGTTAATTTCTTATTATAATTTTATTATATAATATGTTATTGATTGATATTTGTTGTTATTTTTTCAGGTTTAAAGGGTTTAGTGCTTATTTGTTTGTGGCCATTTTCTACAACAGTTGCTATATACAAGGGTATAATTTCATTATTATTGTGTATGTATTATATTACATGATTATGTATAGCAGTTGCTGATTCTGTCTTTGATTTACATTTTTATGTTAGATGTCTAATCTTAAGGGTGCTAGAATTGGAGCATTTGGTAGCAATATCAATGCATCCAGTCTCAATAATGGTGGAACCTCAAATGAGCCGTCAATTGTGGTGGAACCCCCTTCTCAGGCAACTTCTGGGGCTCAGCTACAAACAAAAATAAAATGGAAGGCAACTAAGCTAAGATCAATTGTTTGGGGCTATTTTACACCTGAATATGATGAGTATGGTAATATCACCCATGGTAAGTGCAATTACTACAAAAAAGTGTATATGTGTGACACTAAAAATAATGACACATTCACTTTGAGAAACCATGGGTTACACTACACATCTCATCCTTCTAGTAAAGAAGTGAGAAAAAAAAATCTTATTTTTCAACAAACAAAACTCTATTGATGATTCTCAAAAAGTGACTGAGGAGGGTGACTAAGGGGGTTAAGGGTCAGTGGCTACTTTAGGCACTTGAAAGTTTAGTCATGATGCTACTAGGGATGTTGTACCTAAGATGATAATCATTGATGAGTTGCCTTTTAGGTTTGTAGAGGGGGAGGGTTTTAAATTGCTCATGTAAACTACATATCCCATGTTTATAGTTCCTTCAAGGTGAACTATGACAAGAGATTGTTATGATCTCTGCACTAATAAAAGGTTTATGTTGAGGGCTTTCATGGAATTCAATTTCCAAAGAGTTAGCATAACCACTAACACTTAGACAAGTATTTAGAAAATCAATTATATGTGCCTTACAACATATGTCATTAATGATAATTAGAAGCTTCATAAGAAAATCTTATCATTTATGCATGTCACCTCTCACAAAGGTGAATATTTAGGTAAGGCAATTGAAATATGTCTTTTAGATTGAGGCCTTCAAAATGTTTTTATAGTAACTGTTGATAATGCAAACAGTAATGATATTACTATTGCATATATATATAAAAAAAAAGCTTTTGAATTGGGGTGGGCTATTTCTAATGGTGAGTTCCTCATATGAGGTGCATAGCTTATGTGTTGAACCTTGTGGTTCAGGATGGATTGAAAGATATTAGTAATTCAGTGAAAAAGGTGAGAGACCAAGTTAGATACATCATAAATTACCCTACCAAATTGAGACATTTCAAAGACCTTTCAAACATGCGCAATATTCCATGTAAGTCCTCTTTAGTCCTGAATGTTCCTACCAAATGGAACTCCATTTACATGATGTTGAGAATTGCTTGTGCTTATTCTAAATCCTTGATGAGCTTTGACCAAAAGACCCAAACATAATTTCTAACTTAGAAGGTGATCTACCTGACCTTAGAGATTTTGATACATGCAATAAAATGGTAGATTATTTTTAATGAAAACACTTAAAATTTCAGGTACAGTCTATATGACTTCAAATAAGTTTTTTTTTTTTCTGAAATTGCTAATCTTGATTTGAGACTTAAAACCCTAAAAGAATCTAATGATGTTGAACTGGCATTGTTAAGGGCAAACATGAAATCTAAGTTTGACAAGTATTGGGAGGACCCTTCTAAAATGAACAAACTCATTTTTCTTCTCTTCTGTGTTTGATTTTAGGAAAAAATGTCATCTGATTGAGTGTTGCTTTGAGTTTATGTATAGTCCAATTCTGGGATTAACATTGTTTAACAGTGTTATGAGGGATTTGTAAACTTTGTACTATGAGTAAGAGGCTATGTATGCCCCTAAGGTTACCTTTTAGTTAAGTTCTAAGTTATCTAACTGTTCAATCCTTTCTGAGTCCTCTTATGTTTCTAGCAACTCACTTATCAAAACTAAGTTTAAGTTGCATAAAATGCAAAAGGATGGGGCCAAAACCAGTGAATTAGAAATTTACCTAAGTGAGTCTATCATGGAAGAGGAGGGATTAGACATTTTGATTTGGTAGAGGCTTAACTCAAATAGGTTTCCTATTCTATTTAAGATGGACAGAGATATTTTAGTTGTTCCTATATCAACTGTTGTATTTGAAACTACATTTAGCACAAGTGGTAGGGTTATTGACCCTTATAGGAGTTCTTTAACTCCTAAAATTGTGGAGGCACTCATTTATTGCCAAGATTGGATTAGAATGTCTAATATTCCAATATTCATAAAAGAAACACTTAAAGATTTAGAAAATTTTGGAAAAAGGTGACTTATTCAGTACCTACAAACTTTGTGTTTTTCTGATTTCAGCGTGTCATTTCATTTATAACTTGTATTTTTTAAAATGTTTGTAGAATTTCCTACTATTGGACTTGGCTAAACATTTGTTGGTTTTATTTGATATCTTTTTATGTAAAGTGTTTTCTCACTTTACTTTATGTCATTTGATAATTACTCTTGGTTGCCCGATGTTTTACTTATTATAATCTGCATGTTTGTAATGCAATAAATTTTTTATGACACTCATTGTTTTGTGCAGCTTATGAGGCAACAACTCACTGCTTCATATTCATTTTGTAAGGTTCCTTAACCCTTGCTATTGATCCTTATTATTTAACTTTCTTAATTGCTTCCTTTTATAAAGCAATAGTTGGCTGACATATTGGTATTTGATGAATAGCTTGTTTGATTGCTTGCTTGATTTTGCAATCTTTTATTTGGTTTTTTTTCTTTTTGTTAATAATGGTTGCCTATATATTTTGAGTATACCACACCACTAGTGAGCCTTTTTATTTTTTTAGCAATGATGAGATATAAACTTCTTTGATTATGTTTGATATTTAACTGATTTACTATATGTACTCCAGTTAGTATCTAACCTTATATCAAACTTGATTACTTTAGTATCCCTGAGAAATTTGTTTATGTTTCTGGAAATGATGAAGCCTTCACCCTTTAACTGAATTATGAATAAATTTGGTTAATATATAATGTGGCATGCAAACTGTTAAATGGTTTGCAGTTTAACAATATCATTAGATATTAATTGACTCTGCTCAATTGAATTGAAGCTTATAACCTAGGGTAGATTTATTATTTTGTGTGAGGGCAATGATGATGTTCCACCTATCTTTACTGATCACGAATACAAGTATGATATTATAACGGTGCATAAAAATCGTTAAATGGTTGCAGTTTAACGATGCAACATGATATCAACTTGAATTCAATATGATTGATGCAACAAAAGGCCTGAGCCCTATATGTTTAAAATTTTTCATTTTGTTTTTATTTCTTTATTAGTTTACTAACTTACTTTGTTTTTCATGTTCATACCATGGATTCTTTTGCAGATACATTATTTTTTGCCACTACACATAAACACAGAACATAGGACTTTTTGATTCATTTATTTATTTTTGTAAAGGAGTTAATTAAGACATTTTCAAATGTTAATTTTATTTAATGTAATACCATTTATATTTTAATTGATATGTAATAGGTTAAGGACAAAAAACTCAAATTATGAACTGTATGTTAGGTCTAATGGGTCAGGCCCAAACCGAATTAACATTTCGAAACCGAACCGACTGACATCCACAATTTAAAATTAAAATGGTTTTTCAATTATAACAGTTTGGTAAAATTTCCAATTTCACCATAAAACGGTTGGTCGATTTTTAGATTTTTAGGACCGAACTGAATTGACTGATGCCCAATCTTAATTATTAATAAGTGTAAAAGGTTGTTAGATGATTTGCCTAATGTTTGTTTGTCCCATGTTAAAAGATAAGAGAATATTGTGGCTATACCATAGCAAAAGAAGCATTTAGTTATCCTAATCCTTGTTTATGGCAAGATGAACCTAACTTTACTGAGCATCTCTTACTTAATGATGTATTGCATGACTAATGTTTAATGAAAGCATTTGTTATTCCTAAAAAAAATTGCCTAATTATGTATTGTATGATAATATATGTACTGCATGATTAATGTTTGATGAGAGCATTTGTTGTATGATAATATATGTACTACATGATTAATGTTTGATGAGAGCATTTGTTATTCTTAAAAAAAGTCGTTAAATCGAATTTGTCACCTAAATTAAATATTAAATATTATTGAAATACATCATTATTGCTATTGAATCATTGGAAATGTACATATTTAAGATTTATAATTGAAGTTGAGTTTAAAAAAAGATTTATAATTTAAGTTTAGTTATTATAATTTAATGAAATTGAAATCGAAATGTTATTAATAAAAATAAATAATTCACAGTCTTTTTGAATGTCACGATTAAACCATTTATTTTAACATTGGCTTCAATTTTAGTTTTTTGCTATATATACTTCTTAGAACTTAAAGAGTGTGTATCAAGACTACTCTCCTATGAGTTAAATAGTTAAAATTAGTATAATTTATAAATATATAAAACTCTAACAACTACTGTTTTCAATTCGGTGGCCACTTTGTAATTTCTTCCAACTGCTTGTACTTTTAACTCTTCTTTGGCTCTCATCTAGAACTCGCGCATGTCCTTCAATAAAACGAACATCGCATTCGCCTGGGCTTGCCTTCCACCTTATGGGAATGGGCCTTTGTCATGAGCCTTGGGCCTTCTCTCCTATTCTTTTCGGTGGACTTAGTCCGCTGACATTATGTTGTCGTTTTCATTTTTAGGAAAAGAAAACCATAATCGACTTTTAAACTTCTTAAATTAATTCCCACCACCCTATGCTCCAACCAACCTTGGCATTATGAGGTGGTTGTGATTGGTTGGATAAGTGTGTTGTAATTAATTAGCCTCTCCCTTACACGACTATCAAATTCCCCTTCCATTTAAGCCCTTATTTCACAACCCTAATCTACCGACGTTGTGCTCATCTATTCATATACCCATACAAATTATCTCTCCTTCACTTCCTATTTTTAACAATCTGAAACCTTTTTTTCTTTTTTATTATTTCAGTAAATGCTTCTTTGCCAACAGTTCAGCTAAATCCAGGCTAGCGTTCGCATTCCTTTTCTCAATGATCTGCCTAGTCCTTTGTTTTTAAGGCATTACTGAAGCGAAACGATAATGTAGTAGGAATGTTTTTGCACCGTGTATGTGTTTGTTATAAAGGTAAACTTTCGTTAATGGCCCATTGCATCTGCATGTGTGCCTTTGGGTTTGCTTTCTCCAAGTTCTCGAAGATATAACATTCGTTAAGTTATTATAATTCATGATACTTCAAGGTATATCTCATTCTTTGCATTCACTATGGTAATGACCTAACTCGCCTCAAAATTTCTAAGATTTAATGCATATGATTTCATCGTCTTAATGTTTTATGTTTTTATTGACGAAGTGGCTTGGGGATTTTGGTTCTGTGGCATTCTCGCTAGTATGGCGCTAAGGATTTGCATTTATTTGTTCCATTTTAATGGATTCACCCATGCTTGGCATCTGCAATTGAAATTCATTTTCTTAATTGACATTTATCTTCCCCTTTTAATCTAGGTCCATATTTGCAGCAGTCAAACCTTTGCTAGGCCAGATGAAATTATATTTTAATTTAAAGATTGGGGTGAAAAGAATTAATATTTTGACTTTTCAAGCGAGTTTGAAAAAATTTTCACCGTTTTACTTAGTTGGTTATTTTTAGGGTGAGGGAAATATCCTCTACTTTGCAGTTTATATTTTCTCTTTTTGTTATGGTTCTTGTGATTCTGATTTGAGGCTGTAAGCCTTTGTTTTTTATTACCCAAATCTCATTACCTGATGTATTGTGTGCTAGGATGAAGCTGAATATTCACGTTTTGATGTGACTGAAGTTGCTTTGCTTTTGTTCCATTAACTCCAACATTAAATGAATGAGATCTGATTGGTATTAGGAGATCTTACTTGCTAAATAAATTGGGGCTTCTAATTATTACTTTTTTTTGCTACTGCAGTGATGCAGACATTTGAGGCCATCCAATTTCTACTTTTCCTAAACTATCACTTTAGTTCTTTATTGATAAAGGTCTGTGAAGGTAAGATAGTTTTGCTTTGCACCCAAACTTCTTATAGTTTTGCTTTACACCCAAACTTCTTTTGTAAGCCAATATGGTTTTTTACTAAAAAAATTGAACCTACCATTTTCTAGCCTTATAAATAGTTTTAAACATTTTTTAATTAATCACACCTCTTTCCAACTCTGAAATAAAGTTAATAACACTAATTATTTTCTCCTCTCTGATTTCCTTGTACTTTTTATCCTCTGGATTGTTAGCAGTAAAATCCCCACAAACTCCACTATTCTTTTGCATATGTTCTTGCATTTTATTTCTCATCTTCTCCTTCTTTGTGAACAAATTTCATGCATAAAACTTTGTCTCATGATATGTGTTCTGATGACCTTTGATGCTGAAAATACCACCATTTTTTGGGGCTGCATCATTTCCAATTGATCTTTTTCTATTTTTAATCCCTTATTTAGGATTGAAAAACATTGCTAGGGAAATTACAATGTCTTTTGCCTTATTCGACAGTGTTTTAACTATGTTAGTTTTTGGTTGGATTTTTACGGATTTGCTGCCAGCTCTCACTATTAGTATTCTTTGTGTTTTGGGAGTTCTCTTGATCTTTTTAAAGAGCCCTTACTTTTATTTCTTTATTTTGTTCACATGTATGGCAACCTAAATATTGATGCTATTTTTTTTCTTTTTTCTTACAGGTTAACAAGGTAAAGATGATTTCCTGCAAATTACCTCTTGATGTTTTTTAGAGCTTCTGCTGCTTGATCTCGGGCTCCCTATGCCCTGTTACAACCTGTATCACATGAATGAGTGCCATTACTATCGTGTCAACTACCCTTTTATGGTTATGAATGGGCTTGCCTATTTGACCCACTTAGATGGTGTTTCCATCAAATATGCAATTAAGGCAAAAAAAAATCTCCCATCATGCTGCGATTAGCCACCTTAGGAACTTTTTTGAGTTTGACATATATGATTATAGCTACTATGATATGTTGTATTATAAGGATTTGGTTTTTAGTTACGAGCAGAAGAGTAACGCCCATTCTGGAGCTATGAGGGCTATTGTAGTTGCTATTGGTGGGGTTGTCCACCTTCCATAAAGGTCTACGGCAGGTTGTAGGTGTTCATTTGGGATAGTACTAGGTTGTGGTTAGGGCTTTTATAGTTTCGAGATGTAAAGATGTAGTTCCCTAGCTTTTGTGTTGGGGTTTTTTTGTTGTTGTTGTGTTTTGTTACTTTTTTAGGGTTTATATGTAGCATCTTTTATGTGGACCTTGGTAGTTGTCATTGTGTCTGTCTACTCTTTCTCCTACTGCAATAACTTATTGTGGAACTCCTACAACCTTCCTTCACAATCTTAATTGTAGTATAAACTTTCAACTTCTGTTATTCTGCTGTTATTGCATTTTTCCATGAAACTTTTAATTACATTTAGTTTTTCCATCTATGGAAAAAAAACCACTTCAGTTCATTTTTTAAAGGATCACTATCACCCTATGCATGAGTCCATACCATGTACATACCAGAAAAAGTTTAAAAATAAGCTTTTTGTATTTCCGTATCACTTTTAAGATTAGTGAGGTGTTAATGAGTGATTTTTGCATCATTTTTTTCTAAAAAGATAGGGTCAAATTTTAATTAATAGTATTGGAAAAAATGTTAAAGAATAAAATCAATAGACCAACATTGTATGCTTATGCTTATGATTGTAGGTTGGATTTTCATGCCTCTTTTAAGGCATAGGTGATTGGCTTCATTTAAACAAATGTGAAAACAATTGTAAAAAAAAATTATTAAAAAAAACATACAGCCCTTCAATTGCAAAAATAAAAATAAAAAAACAAAACAAAACACCTAAGTCTTGTTGCAACAAATTCTATTTCCTAACATCTTGCTCTCTAGAAATGTTGTTCCATGTTTTTATTTAGGGAAAAAAATTCTTATGTTGAAAGTGTATTGGTATGTTGACCATTGCCTAGGATAACTAATATTGTAATTTACTTAAACTGCTAAATACATATGTTTTTACAGTAGCCAATCATGCCTCTGGCATTGTTATGGGGCTTAAAAAATAAAATGACCTTCATGGCTTATAATATTTTATCTATAGTTAGGGTGTATAGAAAAGAGAGAGAGAGAGAGAGAGAGAGAGAGAGGGAAATGAATATTTTTGTTTTAAAAAAACTGATATAATGGTATTTTTATAATTAATTTCATTTTTTACATATATTTTTTAGAAAAACAAAAGAAAAAAAATTATTTTAATTCAAGTATTAACATTTCATTTTGCAGTTAATCATTTTAGTCATTTCAGTAATATTATTTTAAAAAATTTGTTATATATATATATATATATATTGAAAGAAACCAAGTAGAATTAATTTTAATTCAACTCTTAAGAATTCATTTTATATTTAATCATTTTAATTAATTCAGTTATATTCTTTATAAAATAAGAATTGAATAAAAAAAATTGAATGTCAAAGTCTAGGGGAATGGATTGTAAATGACATTGAATCACCTTCTTAACCTATTTATCTGTATATGAAGTACAACCCCAATATTATAGTGAAAAATTAATGATAATTTTTTTTTGGTGGACATTCCTTCTGTAGGTGCATTTAGTTCAGAGACTTATAGTTACCTTGAAACATAGAGGTACTACTAAATTAATATTGCATGCTTTATTTACGGGATCTTAATTTTATTTTGCTTTTAAAAAAAAACAAAATGACATCTTTTTTCATAGCTAACATGAACATGAATCTGCTAGGCTTCTTCTTTTTATTGATCATTATGGTAAAAAAATGGATGCTTTATTTGATGTTGAAGTTTGCCTAGGTGACTTGTAACTAGGTATTGGTTATTGTGTTTTAGATTTTATTATTACACCATCTTTATTGCAATAGTTTGAAATAGTCATTGCATCACTTATATGGGTAGTTAAAAATGAAAACATGGAATTTGGGAGAGAACACCAAGTAGTACTGATTTAACTTTGTTTGATGTGCCTATAGTTGCATGTCCTGATTATGCATGTACATCTATCATGGGGTTATTAAATTAGTTGTGTAAACCTTTTTGAACGATCCACTTTTTCCCTTTTATGAGTTTGGTTATCTTTAACAAAATTTTTCCACATAACATGATGTTGTCCGTACCAATACAAGTGTTTTTAATGAATCGTTCAACATTCATTTGCCATCCATTACAAATAGTAAATATTGCCAGTCCTAATTGTATAAAAAATGAACTTAGTTTTTCCTTAAAATTGACATCCGACGTCTTCTATGCAAATGTCCTAGCTTCATATCATGCCATCGAAAAATTAGATATTGGCTAGCCTAATAATGAATGTTCACATTGTAGTGCTTTGTATTGGTTTAACGAGATAGTTCAGGGTTACACGAATGGGAAAAGACATGTTTATAAAATGTGCTATAAGAATGGAAAATTACAGTTACCCTGCTCGCTGAACCTCTTGAGTTCTTAAATTCACTTTTGTCTTTTCATGTTGGCCCCGATTTTAAGAAATTTCATAAAAATAATCGAATTTACAATTCCATGTTTGCGTTCACTTTTATTGGAGGGAATGTTGATTATGATATTAACAAGTGTCCTAGGCCATATGTGTTTAGACTTTATGGGAAGAATCATCACTTAATCGGTTCGTTGCTTCCTGAGAATGATAAGAAACCAAATTTCGCCCAGCTCTACATATATGATACCAAGAATGAAGTAGCCAATTGATAAGTAGCAAATTATACATTATTTTACCCATATTCTTAATGATTTTACTTGTAAAATTGAATTTAATGTATTTGTTCTAGTGTTTTCAGCCATTCTTAAGCAATCAATTGAATTCTAGAGCTAGGAGTAATTAATTCAAGGTTCAGGCTCGAAAGCTGAAGAAAATGTGCTAAAACGGAGCGAAGAATGAAGGCTTAGGGCCTATGAGATAGCCTGTGAGAATTGATGAGACATAAAAAGGCAGTACCTTGTCACGGTCAGTGGCATGGGCCGTGATAGAGAGAGATGTCACCCGTGGGAGCAGCTAGAGAAGGACGTGAGAAACAGTAGCTTGTCACGATCCCCATCACAGGCCGTAATAGGGATCATGAGAGCTTATTGTCTCTCTTAGACCAAGGACAAAAGGTTGTCATGGCCATTGGCACGGGCCATGATAGAGAAGACTTGGACTGTGGGGGAGAAGCTAAACAATGAGGAGAGAAGCAGTAGGTTCTCACGGTCATCGTCACGGGCCGTGACAGGGACCATGAGAGCATTCTACCTCTTAATGCAAAGAGAATCCCATAGGAGCCTGTCACGGGCACCGGCAAGGGCCGTGATAGCCATCCGTAACAACACTCTAAGACATATACAAGAGCATGAAATTGCAGAAATAAAAGGAAAATTGGACTATTATGAAAAAACACTGATCTAACTTTATCCAAAGTCAATCTAGGGCCCCAGAAACCTGAGAGAAATAGATCAATGAAGGCTTGTGGGGCTAAATTATAGATCATAATCCCAAATTGGAGCAAGGATTACAATTAGCTAGAATTTCATTGGGTTTTCACGAACTTCATGGATTTCTGCAATCTCTTATCTTTTTTCTTATTCTTTTGATTTGAATATGAACTAAATACATTTATCTACCTAGATTAGACAAGTATTACTCTATTGTAGGGATAGATCAACATTTATTCAATGAATGTTTAGGTTTTTTTTTATTAAGTTTAGCTTTTGATAATTATTTTTCTATAAGTCAATTGCAAAAGCATGCTTGTTCTTGATTTGTGTTGTTTAAGCTTTACTAAAGATAGAGAGTTTAGAACTAGATCATTTAAAAGCTTAATAGGTTTGTTGTGTCTGCTAGAGATAAATTCATAAACTCCTCGGGTTTTATATAATTTTCATTGATCTTTTATGCTATTTTTAATTGAATAGGATCTATAAGAGATTCCTTTCCTATTACTTAGAAATTAGGGGTTTAATTACTTGAGAAATATTTAAACATAATTTTGTGAAAAATTCCACTTAATGATTAATTGACATATTCATTGATT
>CAOJBK011968503.1:0-10325 GCA_948294925.1 Codiaeum variegatum
GAGTAATTAAAATAAAATATAATGAGTAAAAAATTAAAAATGGTACAATTAAAATTTTTTAAAAAATATGAAATAAATAAGTAAAAAAAATTATACGTCAGCAATCTAGTGCCACATCAGCAGCACACTGCCATGTCATAATGCCACATATGCATGAGCAGCTGTTTAAGTGATCCATGATATATTTGAAAGTGGTCGATTAATTCAATGGTCAGTTTAAAAATTAAAAATGTAAGTGATAAATATAAAATTTTCAGTATATTCAATAAAGATGGTTTTGCCTTTTTTTTTTTTTTTACAAAAATCGAATACTTGAACTAATGATATAATTAAAATGCACAAAATTAACATAGAAAAAAATATAATTTAAGAGCTGAATAAATTAAATACTATAAATTAAAAAAAAACCTCTATTTTTCTATTAAAAAAATTGTAAAAAGCAGTAACAATAATAAAGGATCGATTATCTTCAAACAGAAAAAATATATAGAGTATGTGTAAGAGTAAGTTCAATAGTGCTCTTTATTCAATTCCTTATTTTATTATAAAAAATTTTCTTTTTAATTTTAATTTATTCTAAATTATGTATATGTTCCAATAATGTATTTGATCTCATTCTCTATTTCTAATTTATCAAAAGAAAAATACTAATAAAATATTTAATAGTCAATTTCTCACTTTTTGAAAGAGAGTGTGACTTTTTAAAAATATTTAAGGAATGAAATAGATTTAAAAATCTATTAAGAGAGCTAAAATTGAAATTCATCCTCTAAATAAAGAATGAGTCTCATTTAAAAGATTATTGGACTTGGTCTAATAATAATAAAGGATTAGTGTTTATAAAAGATGGAAAACCCTATATATCAAGTCAATGAGAGAACAGGTTTTAAAAAAATAAAAGTCAATGAGAGAATAATATTTTAAATAAAAAAAAAAGTATTGTTGTTTTTTCATTTGAAAAAAAAATATAAAAAAGGTAAATTAGTTACTGATTTTAAAAATTCTAATCTTCTATTGATTAGTGTAGGTAAGTTTTTTTTTTTTCAATGCTTAAAAATTGAAACTCATATAGCTTTCATTCTCTCGTCATTCTGTTTTAATGTTCAGTATTCCTCTTTATTTTTTTTAAAAAGAAAAGATAATTTGCAGGAAAAGCTGTTGAGCCTTTTAACACAACTCTCCTATTTAGGTAAAAGTGGACAAATTGCATGTCTTATTTAGGAATGGCAACGGGGCGGGTCAGTGCCGGGTTACGCTCAACCCGGCCCCGACCCGATCCCTCGCCTCCGTAATCTGAATCCGTCCCGTAATTTGGCAGTTTTTTTTCTCCGTCCCGCCCCGTTCTTCCGCACCCTGCCCCGCCCTGTTCTAAATAAATATTTTTATATAATAAAATAATTATAAATTTATAAAATATATTAAAAAATTATAAAATATATTAAATTTATAACTTAAAAATATAAATATAAATTAAATATATACATATTTATATATAAATATAAAATCGGGTCGGATTACGGGGCGGAACGACTCAAACCCGGCCCCGACCCGCCCCTGTATTTTTTTTATATCGGATTAACCCAAACACACCTCGTAACCCTGTAAACTATTAAAAAACTAGCCCCATTCGGATTGGGTCTGGGCGGATCGGGCCGAATTTGCCATCCCTAGTCTTATTGTTCATAATCTAATGGAAATGTTATGTTAAGCAATTATAATTATGAAGTGCTTAGAATTTCGCAGTTCACTTGGTTCCATTTATAAAATTTATCAGCTTGCAAATTAATACACTACTTACCCTTTTCATTTTATTATTGATGGATCTTTGAAAGTTGATAGAACTAGATTTACAAGATTTTTCCTTGGACATATAAAATACACAAAGGTCTAGAGGATTAGGCTTTGTGTTTGGTAAGAACTATTCGATGCTCAAGACAGTGAATTAAGTTTTTATGAAAGCTCTTTAGGTTGCTTGAACTAGAACTGCCCTAGCTCTACCTTATCTTTTGTTTCATTTCTTCTGGAACAATCACAAACACATATAAAGTAATACCTAAAACTCCTATTGATAAAAAAAATGGAAATGGAACCCTTTTTTTTTCTAGTATAACTTTTTTCTATTGTAATTAGAGTCTTTTTTTTTTAATTGATTACAAATATCTAGAATTTATATTCTCTGATATTATATATATATATATATATTATAGATAAGAGAATAGATAATGGTATATTAATTATAATGGATAAATTTTTCCAGTAGTAATTCTAGGTACTGTTGCATGTAATGTAGGATTAGCGGTTTTAGAACCAAAAATTTTTTGTTGTCTTCCTGATGCTTGCTAACATTTTCAAAAAAATCTTATCGTAAAAGTATTTTAATAAATGATTTTCATTTTTAAAAATCCTAGCATTAATATAATATTAAAAATTTATTATATAAATTAGGATTCAATTTAATAAAATTTAAAATTGAAGAGAAAAGGATTGACGTATGTCTCATGTAAGAGTGAATGCAGAAATATGGGCCTTATTCCCTTGAGCTGTGGAAGAAAATACAAAGGAAAGAGGTGGAATATAGGAGTTAGAATCTCTTACAAAGTTGGCATGGAAGGGCTTTTATAGGCTTCATACGTATGGAGTACCTTAAGATTGGACGGTCAAAATTGAGCATGGGAATGTGATCATCCTTGTCAGTTAGTGATATGGCATAAAATGGTTGGTAAAAGGAGGGTATATCCTCCTTTATCTGGACATGGTTTATTTGTGTCAAAAGAAACTTTTCCTTATTTGGCAATGCTTGAGGAGTACATCTCTGACATAGGTGTGTTGTGACAGAGGTAATATCGTACCTTTATACTAAGGTAGTTGGCCTATTTTGGTTTGACTTGCCTGAAACTCCTTGTGGTTCAATGTACCAATCCTAAGGTCCATCCTTTGGGGATGGGACGAGCCCCAACTTGGTCTATTTCACCTTTCAATATATTCTCTGAGTCCTGAGGGGATTTCTTCCTAGCTTTTGTCCGATGTCTGAACCCCTTGATAGATGGGATCGTCTATTAAAAGGCTTAAGACCTCAGCTCAATAACTCATGGGTTTAGGCCCAATGGCTTTGAACTGAATCCTTATCAGTGGCTTCCTATTTCTAATAAGGTTGGTATTAGAGGAAGGAAAGCCTTCATAGAAACAAATTTGTACTATCTGGCCCAGTCGTTTGCTTTTCTAAATTTGTAGTTATCGTCCGGACTCAGACTCTTTGGACTAGACATCCCCTGGATAAAATTCTCTGGACGCTCTTTCGGACAAAGCTACCACTTCTTCATATGTCTTTTTAGTTCTTTATTGAGCAGTGAGACAATTATGATTAGTTTCTTGTTCCTTTAATTATGCAAACGTTTTCACTTTTCTAGGCACACTAACTGAGGTGCCATCATTTCCTAGTTTTGAAACTCAAGAAAGCTCAATTGTCATAGGATAAATGAAGGAGTTTAATCTCGAGACGACACATGTCCCTATTTTGGAAGCTCCCCCTTATAAATACCCCTTCAATTTTTCTATTTCTTCACTTTGCTTTCTTTTCTTATTGTTACTCTACCAAAATTTTCCTAGAACTTCATTTCTTTCTTCATCATATCTTTGTTTCCAGAAATCTTCAACATTTTCCAAATGGCACCCAAGAAAGATCTGAACAAACCTCAAAAAAAGAGCCAAGATTAAGGCTCCTCTAGAGGAGGCCCCCCACCCAGAGCCAATGAGTAAGGAAACCAATTAATGGCCTTCTTCCCATAATTTTGCCTCTTATAAGGAATACATACAACGTGATCTATGCCCCTACTAGGAGGGTATAACCCCCTCTAACTCCAGTAGGTAAAACCACTTCAAAGGTAACTACACCAATACCCTTCATGCTTATCCTTTCACCCTAAAATTTCCTAGACCAGATGATAAGGTGAATAATAGAGCGATAAAGTTTGAATTTTCCAAAGACAATAGTAAAAAAATGGTGTTCTTAGAGCAATTATGAAATTGACTCCTTTTCCCTCCATCCAAATTCTTTGTGGACGTCTTCAAGACCTTCAAACTAAATCTATTGATGTCACCCTAAACACAATAATGGACATTCACTATTTTGAGGTATTATGTTGTGCGTTGAGAACTTGCATCCCTGTTTTAAATGTTTTTCCATTTTGGTCTAAGCTCAGATCCTGGATTGTATATGTCATAAAAGAGGACCAAAAGGGACATTTTCTCTAGGAAACCCAATAAGATGCCTACTTGGAAAGATAATTTAAGGACCATTCACTTCGTCCTTGAGTCGAATGCCTTCGAAGATAGATATGGCTTTCTTAGAAGGCTTTAGAACTCCAAGAACAATGAGCAATTATGCACCCCAGATTGGCCTAATGACCTAGAGATAGTTAAGGCACAATACATGTGTATAAATGCCATCAATTATCATCGGAGGCATTATGACCAAAAGTTATTGGTGGCTGCCGGTCTTCCTCACACGTTCGATAAGTCTCCCTCTAGAGTGGAGACCCTACAAACCATCTAAGTGCTCCCATCATATTTCCTTCTTATTACTTGACGTTTGCATTAGATTGTGTTAATTGTTATTATTGATGTTAAATTCTCCATTTTTATTCTGGATTGTAGCTGAAATTGAGAAAAAGGAGGAGTTCAAAATTGATTTCCTAGACTAGATCCCTATAAGCATAAGAGAGCCCTAGTTTTGGAATGAAATATCCATCCACATCCAAGATTTCGCTACTTGCCAACTCTAGCTAAGAAGATAAGAGGAGGTTCACCATGCTCTCTGCTACCATAGTCCACCTCGGCTCCAATACCATGCACGTTACTCATTCATTGACAAGAACAAAGGTGTAGTGGCAAAGTATTTTCATAATGAAAGGGTTGGAATAGAAGCTCTACCCCTGGTTTTTTAGTGTCCTTAGTAGACCTCTACTCAGCTAGTGACCCATATTCAGGACTCACCAGCCACCCTTCTGACAGTTCCTCCTCCGACTTCGACACAACATTCATCACGGTGTATTTCCCCCATAGGGTGGCCCACTCCTAAGGTACCTCTAACTAACAAATCTAAGATGGGGTCATCTCAAGCCTTAGAGTTCACCACCAATGACATCTCCTATAGGTTTGTTGAGGCTTGAAGGTTCAACGATGACGAGTTGGTGAACTACTAATTTAAAGAGATCAGGCCTATCCCAACCTACAATCTCCCTTTCTAGATGCTTTAGATTTTTTTGGAGCATAATTTTGATGCTTAAATAGAGTTCTAGATCACTCTAGATCTTCTTTAGAAATGAGTGGTGCATTACATTGAGGTTGAGAAAAGCAAGGAGCATGACCTTAGTTTATTAAAGACATATTTTGAGGTTTGCATGTCTACTCCTCCCCCTTCTACCAGTTATAAAAAGGTTGTGGGTGATCTTCCTCCCCCTTCCTCTCTAGCTAGTCCACAAGTTCCTCTCTTGTAGCAAAAATTACAAAAAGAACTCACTGACTAGTGAGTGGAGGCTTTATTTTGACTTGGACTCCTCTTTTTATCTTCTTCAACTCCAATGATTCAGACTTTGATGGGGAAGCATTCGATAATTTTAATCCTTTCACCCCTCTTCCTCTTTCAGAGTCCAAGTTAATTTGAGGGTGGTCCACCCTAAGGTCAGCAAGTCAAAAGGTCTGCCTCCCTTTCTGGTCCTAGGCTTCTGGCTAAGAGGACCAAAAGGCTCGCACAATGGAGGTTACCCTCCTCTAATGATGGTGTCTTTCTATATATGTTCATTTTATCTTTTATTATTTGTAATTTTAGACAAAATTTTTTTCCTTTGCTTCTCTGAGGATTCTAATATTGAGGTGTTGCATCTGCTGCTATAGTTTCCTCTATGGTTGCTAATCCAATCATTGAGATTGTTCCTGCTTCCTCCAAGCAGGCTTCTATTATGTTGTCTTTGCTTTTCTTAGGAGGTTCCTACTCAATCCTCCTCCTAAGCTAAGTAGAAGGAAGCGGTTCATGTCTTACCTATCTCTTTCTTGCCTTATTTGAAATAGTTCAACAAGTTGCTGGGCTTTGACCCTGCTCCACTGGCTTCCACTGTTGAGCCCATTATAGCAGAGAAGGTTGTTCTTAAGGAGACAACTACTGAGGTCTTCACTCATCCCCTTTTAGACTCTGAGTTCTTTGTGGGGCTTAGTCCCTTAGTTATCTAGACATAAAGACAAGGAATGGGACAAGTATCTATACTGAAAGGTTAAATAACAAGTGAAATATCCATTAGTTAAAGAGTTTCATTAACTCCCTAAGACAACAGATTTAGAGATCATTGAAGTTGTTAACACTTTCGGTCCTCAAGCATTCGAACAACAGTCAAAGGAATTATTCTTTAGGCATGTACTGATTATTGTAAAGTCCCTCTAATGCTCCTTTATCCACCACCTTCAGACTCTTTTTTATCCCTTAGGGATTTGGTAACCTCTATTCCTTCTTCCCTGGATGAACTAGGGTCAGCCTTCAAGGTTAGTTATATATCTCAATTTTGTGTTTTCAATTTTCTTGCTAATATTTTTACTAACTGTTGTTTTTTTTTTTCTCTTAGACTGAGAATATGTGTAACTTCTAGAGGACTAAAGAAGAGTAGTTGGCCTATGCCCACTTCTAACTCAACAGTAACCTAACTTTATTAAGGATATATCATAGTTTCAATATACTTTCCTTGTTGAAGGTTAGGGATTCCCATGATGAAGCTTCTTAGGCTGAAAAAGAGGTTTTTGCCTCTGTACCCTTGGTTGAGGTTGCTGAAGAAAAGGCATGTAAGTCAAAGAAAGAGGCTTGCAAGGAGAAAGAAGAATTGGAGAAGCAAAGGAAGGAGATGGAGATCCATTCTTAGTTAAATAAAGAATTGAAAGAAGCCTTTCAGGCTAAGCAAAACAAGCCTTCAAGCTTGAACAGGAAGTTGGAGCACACTCAGGCGCAAAAGTAGAGACTCCTACAGGAGAATGCATTAGCCTTGGCTACTCTCAAGCATGTAACAAATTAGGTAGATGCTTTGCAATTCGATTAGTTGAGCTTTCTACAAACCTTTTTGGCATCCCCCTAGTTTAGTAACTACAAATATTGCCTAGGGGTTCCAAAATTTACTCATGGATTCAACCAGGCTCTAAATGCTTATTCGTCCCTACTTCCATGTGGTGGACCAACATTTTAAGCCAATTGGCACAACTGTTTTAGATAAAAAAGCTTTCATTCAGAGAATGGGAATCCTCTAGGGCCTCATGAATACACCTCAAGTGAAACAGAGTCCGACGATGTGGTTGAGGATGGTACAACTAGAGGTGAGGCTTTAATTATAGAGAGGACATCTTAGAGGCCTTTTGGCAGGGACTTCTACAATTTTTCATTTCTTGTACATATATTTATATATGCGTAGAAGGGGTAATTATGGAGTAGACCCCCAGCTCCTTCCATACACTTGTGGTTTGTAACTCCATAACGTGTTTATAGTCTATGAGGTAAGCTATTGGGTCAGCTAAGCCATCATGTTTCTTTATCGAGGGAACTTTGAATTTGTCTGACATTTTTTAATCTATTACTTCTTTGGTGAATGGAGGATGAGATTCTAGAAATAAATTTATGTCTCCCGAGGTTTTATTTTCTCCTTAAATATCTCCTCTACTATTTTTCAAACAATTTCTATCAATTCTTAAGGCTGATGATGATTAAAGCCTATTGGTCCCTTTCTCTTCTCCTCTTTGAGAGGGACCTTCATGGGGTGTTTCTTCTGTTGCTCTCCCTATGCTCTTTAAGTGAATGGAAGCTTGTGAATTCTATTTATGTCTTTCCATTGGGCTCTCCAGTCCTGCTCTCCCCTAACATACTTTTATCCGTGTTTCTTCTTCTCACTTGTCCTTTCCCCTAGACTTATCTCCATCCCCCTATCTCCATTCCTCTTATTTCTCCTCATTCTCTCACTTCTTTCTTTGTCCTCGCTTTTCCCATTTCTCTATCCTTTCCCAAGATCTTTCCTTCCTTCCCTTCTATAGTGTTAGCACCCTTACCTCCTTCATAGTCAGCCTGAGCCTACCCGTAGGTATAATTTCTCTCTCTTCTTCCCCTTCCTCTCTCTCTACCTCCTGAGGCTTCAAATTTGAGGCGTCTATTTGGTGCTTTATTTAAGGCATTTTTTGGGTTGGGGGTGGGTTGGGGTTTAAAGGTGGTTGGTTTTTTAGACTTCTAATGGCCTAAAGTAAGGTGTTTAAGATTTACACTGTGGAGGATAGGTTGGCTTGAGGTGTGTAGGTGTGTTTGGGAAAGGTTGAGAAGCACCATGTAATGGAGGTGTAGAGGATGAATTTTGGGTGAGCAAACTTTGGAGAATCTACATGGGTATGTCATTTTTAGGAAAGGGTGTAGAAGTTATTGAGTTTGGATTATAAGAAGTGCTAGGTAAATTATTAGTAGGGCTAGGTGTGGTTTCAGGTGGAGTTTTCTCAATATTTTCTTCCATAGCTTGAAGGGATTAGCTTAAGACCCAAGAAACATGAAAAATAGATGGTTATGACTTTACCAAAGATAAAAAAAAAACAACTAAGATAATTTCCCACAAATGATGCTAATTGATGGGTGGTAACCCAATCAACAAACAGTGGATCCCCAAAGGTTAATGGATCTAGGCTGGCAAGATGTTTCTTTAGGCCTACAAAACACACAAAAGTCAAGAGGGCCAGGCTTTGTGCCTGGCAAGGACCCTCTGACACTCAAAATAGTGGACTTAGCTTTTATAGAGGTTCTTTAGGTTGCTTAAACTAGAAGAGCTATAGAAGAAAATACAAAAGAAAGAGGTAGAAGATAAGAGTTGGAATCCCTTATAAAATTAGTGTGGGAGGCCTTTTATAGGCGTCATATGTATGAAGTACCTTAAGATCAGTTGATTCAAATTGAGCATAGGGAAGGGGTCATCGTAGATGATCATCCTTATCTGTTAGTGATGTCACATAAGGTGGTTGGTAGAAAGGAGGGTATATCCTCCTTTGTCTTGATATGGTTTTCAGTATCAAAAGAAAATTTTCTTGATTTGGTGGTACTTGGGGAGCACGTCTCTGACATGGGCGTATTGTGGTAGAGGTCATATCGTACCTCTTGAAGGAAGAACATTGAGTCGCGCAACTGAAGCTAAAAGATTTTATAAAAAATCTGATGTAACTTGATTTTTAATTTTCAAAACTTTTATAAAACATTTACCATGCCAAAATCATTTTAATATGGTTAGGTTTAGAAATTCATTAAACTCTTTAACAAATTACTAAATCCTAAGTTTGGACCCAATTTCAACATTAAGAATTCTATACCAATTATTGTGCAAAACATAATAAAAACAAAGAAGGGTTAGAAAGTATCAAATACCTCAACTCCCTACTTCATTTAGCTTCTCAAGTGCGAAGCCTCTAGCTTGACTCACACTGAAGCTATCCTAATGGCTTGTGTCTCCTTTTTTTCTTAAAGAAACTTGAACCCTCTCTTGGTTGCCTAATTTATTGGTTCTTGCTTCTTGCTTGAGAACTTGAGACCTTAGGGATTGTATTTGGACTTTGGTTCAACACATCCTCCTTCTTAAGGATTTAGAAGTAGAGTTTATAGTTGAAGAAGGTTTTTTCAAAAATAAACCCCTTCTCACTAAATGGTGTGTTTTAATTTGAACTTTCTCTCTCTAGTTCTTAAGAGCTTCTTACTCTAGCTTTTTAGAGAATAAGATGAATAGTGGAAGAGTTCAAATTGGCTTAGGCAAAAGATGATGTAGGTTACTTGTGCTAGTTACCAAGTGACTTGTTCACTAATCAATTAGTCAATTAATCAATGTTATTAGCACAAGTGATTAGTAGGAATCATATTTGCCTATAATTAATCACATCACATGTAAATTAATTATTATTAACCTTAGTCCATATCAATTTAGTCATGCCCATTTGTATCTTATATAAACTATGTCATAATTGAATAAATCCCACAATAAATTAGACTTCAAGATATGCTAGAATCTTTGTAAATTTAATTACAAGTCTAGCCCAATGAAAGTTAATAATTAATTAAACTCTTTAATCAATTATTAACATGATTAAAAACAAAGCCATGGTAAATGCTTTATGGTGTGTGACTTACTATGTTCATGTTCTAATTAGTAATGGGATAAAGAAAACTCTTTTCTTCACACCAAATATGTAATCCAAAGTTCATACTTAGTCCCATAAGTTGTGAGTGACGTCTAGCATAACATGTAATGACTACCTAATTAGAAATGAATGTCGATGATTAAATC